>JAZKJV010003953.1:212500-288064 GCA_037367405.1 Ottelia alismoides | reverse complement strand
TACTTATCTATCTAAGAGAGAATAAAACCATTTCCTTTCACATTAAAATTGTATTTCGATGATAATGGAGGTTGTTGTGATACGATTTGGGCTCCATTGCTTACCATCAAATGGTAGGTCGTCTGAGTCGGGAGAAGACATCGTGATGGAAGGTGCGGTGACTGTGGTAGGAATGCTTATGGGACATGGACTAGGGAGGGGGGTCATTGCAAAAACATGCCTCTGTTCTTGAGGTCGAGGAGCTGGAGCCGCATGAACCTCCGATCTGGAGCTTGATGGCTTGCTGGAGCTCCGCAGCTTGCTACAGTTCTTCCAGCTTTCACCGAAGGAGAACCTCCTGGTTGTTGTTGAGCATGAGTCTCGCCCACGGAATCATGATAGAACGAATTACTCTCTTAAAACAGTATAAAATTGAGAAAGATTGAATTTTTACGATAAAAGATACCGACCAAGTTGCTGTAAATCATATCGGTCTCTAGAATCCATCCTCGTAGTCGTGGGTATACAACACCTGGAGAAATCACTTCTCTCCAGCTGTAGCCGTTGCTGCTAGTGCTTTCTGTAGGCACCCATCACAGCAAATTGTTCAAGTAGCAGAAGAAATTAAGCTCCACGAACAAATGAAAAAAAAAAATACAGAGCGCATATACTTGTCAGTAAGCTTTCCTTCTCCTTGTAAGTCTTCACAAAAACTCCAACATCGTAGAGGAAATGTGGGTTCCCTTTGGCAAGTATCAGCTTCACCATCTCAGAGTTGATCTGCTGCGAACCTGGATTCGCCACTATCGCAAAATTGCTCCTATCCACTCGTTCTCACCTCATAAACTTGTTCAGATCGTCAATGTCTCTGAGATCGATGATGGTGATGATGGATGTTGAGGAAGGAGGTGAGCTTGAGGAAGACTTGAAGGAGATGGAAGGGGGAGGATGAATGGCATCATTTGTAGATAGTGGGAACTTAGTGAGTGAAATATGTAAATCTTTGACGAATTCGCAGAAAAATTGAACAGAAGTTAACACATTCTTATGTTATGTAAAATTTAAGTACTATTCGAGGTTCAGGATGTCATTCTTGATTATTTTGGATTATGTATGTAAATACGAAACTATATAGGTGTAAAAATCCCAAACAACAAATGGCACAACAGGAGCTTCTTTAAATTACCTAACCATGGGGGCACATTTGTAAATGTTCTCTCCAAAGAGTGCTAATCGAATCAAATACCTTCGAACTCGAATGGAATTTCAAACGAATTTAGTAATATGGATTCAAATTCAATTTGTTGTAAGTTTCGAGTATTCAAATTCGATTCATTTTGATTTGAATCGAGATGTTAATTATTAATTCCCTATGGAGGGATGTAGGAGATCCGAATTCCTCTAAGTTTTAAAGAATAAAATAGTTACATTCTATTTTGTGAAAAATAGCTTAGATACATAAAAAGATCATTGAGATAAAATGTTAATTTAAATAAATAATATGAGACATATTAAACTACCTAACTTTTGCGGTTCTTGTGCTAGTGTATGTCTGATGCAATCCTCATTTTCCTTTTTTTATCTAGTGACTGAAACAAATAAAGGAAAAATAATTAGATTAGGCTTATAAAAGAACCTGGATATTATTGATGAAAAATCAAGCCATCCTAATTACCTTTGCATGTTGATGAACTCACTAGAATATGCTCTCACATTTGGAGTTGTTGATTTATTGAACAACGAGTAGTATTACATATTATTACTTGTGCAATGATTCTTCTTTTTTCAGTTCCAATAAAATATTGAAATTTTCGTTGCAGCTGATGATGGTCAAATGGCAACTCCAGTTATCTGGGAACACTCTCTTGTATGTCAGATTGAAAACGTGTATCCAATCTTGGAAACAATTTGATCTTCTAAGCTTTTGAATTTCTGACTTTTGTATCCAATCTGATTTTCTAATATTCTAATTATCTAAATCTTCGAGTATAATTAAAAAAGAATCCATCTACAAATAAGAGAAGAGAAGAATCTGTAGCAAATGAAAGATTTCTAGTATAGGGATCGTTTTCATTAGGATGTGTTGAAGGTGTGGTGCCTTGGGAGGAGTAGACATGGTTGCAGATGCAACATGGGGACTTGCAAGGTGTGGAGAGTGGTGGCACACACACGTGGTGGTGGGAGGGTGGGGAGTTGCACGGTGAGGGAGAGGTTGTGTGGTAACATTGGCAAGACTGTGTGGTGGGGTTGGCAGCAGCATGCCAGCGAGATAAAGGTTGCCGATATGGTTGGCGGCGACAGGGAGAGGGGAGAGAAGAGGAGTGACAAAATTGGGTTTTAGGGTTATGAGAGGAGGAAGAATTTGATAGAGAATGTGACGGTAGTGGAAGAATTAAGGGAGTTTGGAATTATATAAATAGAAACATTAAGTTCAATATATATAGGGAGCTGGGAGCCAGCACCCGACCTTTATTATTATTATTTTATGGTTTTTTCGAAAAATATCTTAGGGAGATTTACTTAACATATAAAAAGGAATACATGTTTCAGGTTTCATGCAAAACAAACATTCCTAACATGTTCATCTAGAATGGGTCGTTTTCAGCAATTCTAGACCGTTAAAATTTGATGATCTTGATGGAGATGATAGAAGTCTCACATTAAGTTGAAACTGAAATGACACCATGGTGATATATAGTGATCTAATTATCCCAAGATTTCATTTCAAAAAAAATAAAAAATCATTAAAAAATGACACAGGTGTAGGTAGTTACCTATACCCCCGGGTATAGGATCTCTTTTCTCATATATATTGTGTATTTTTGATAGTGTGTGTGCTTCGTAAAATTTACCTTACATATATTTATATGTAGTTATTTAAATTATAGCATATGTATGTTTGTATGTTTCGTATCGAATCAAATTGTTATCGAACGAATAGAAGTCAATTAAGATTCAATTTGTTTGAAAATCGATTTCATGAATGAAATTCATATTCAATTCATTTAACTTCGAATATAACTATCTTTGAATTATTTTAGAATGAATTGTAGTCGAATTTAATGATTCAACAAGTCGAGCACATAATCCCTCCTCAGATCAAACAATGCATTTTCATTCTTCTGGGAGACGATCCTACAGAAGTATTTTACCCGATGTGGAGACCTAAGGGCTTCATTGGTGATGTTCTTCGATTGTCAAAATGATGCAAGGAATAGATCTAGTTGTCGAAGTTATTCGCTTTTGACCCCGTACCTTGTAAGCTTGTTATTTATTACAGAGAGATTGATGGGAGACGGGCAACAAGCTGCGTCGCCAAACCCTTTTGGATGGCAAATCCAATTCTTTGAAATACAAGATCTATAGTTTCGGGAATCAAAACATTGATGTGCATAATTCTTTGGGCCCTTTTGAGAAGCTCTACTACTTCAGTAGTCAAAAATCTAAAGGTGTCAAAACCAAAAGGAATGAATACATGTTGATTGTCAATACATGCCTTCTCATGCTTAGCAACTTTAGCCGAGACAGCTTTCTCTGCAGTGTCCTGCAATAAAATCACTCCTTATCGGACTCACCAATGGAGAAAATCCAGTCAGATCAACACATGCATATTTCCCTCCAGCCCATCCAAATATTAAAACATCTGCTGGTCTGAGTGCCGATCTCCCCTCTTGAGGATCCGTCAAAAAATTCATAGGTGCTTCTTTCTTTAAAGCAACTCCAGCATGTCTGAGTACATCATAAAGGACATCCCTTACAAAATCATGTATATATTTAAAACCTGGCAGTTCATGGTAATGAACTACATGCTCCCCAAAAGCATCCAAGCATGATTTGTGGCATATTTGGCAAGGCTCATCACCTGGAAAAAGAGGAATCATAAGGCGATACTAGAGGATAATGCGATACTCAATAGGTGACATATGCATCCAAAGGCCCTCAATAGGAGTAGCAAGGAGGAAGTCTTGAGCATGGTCAGCCTATAAACAACGAAAAATTGCTTTTTGCTTAAAAATCATGTCAAACTTAATTTTCATTTCTTCAACAATTTTGCTAAAAAGATAACTCGCCAAAGCATTCCGGGCTTTAGGGGGGACGGTATCCTTGTTAGAAAAACATGTAAGATCGAGAGATGGAAGTGTGGTACGTAGGCCCTCCAAAGCATATAGAAAGTCAGAATCTATACCATGTATCCCACTGTCTCGTAAAATGTGATCTTAGAGCACCCATGATTGAGCTCTAGAGGCTACGAAGCATACAAGGAAGCCTCAAGAGCTGAATGAAGACCAAAACCACCAAGTCTGATGATGCCATCCTCCATTGAAGGTCGCCAAAGGAAGGGCCTCCACAAACCACACTATCTTCAATAGCTCCGCGAAGCCCTTTGTAAAACCACGTAGCAGCTCGTTCCATGTATGCAGGTTGACATGTCCTTAGGCCAAACATGAGCTGGGTAGTGCCCATACAAGATCGCAATAAAAGAATCTCACTTTGTGGATCCTCCAATTGAGGGAATAAATGCATTAAGTCAACATCTTTTGTGGCCTTCATCATAGCCAAGTCTTCAACAAAGTCTTTATCCCTACTCACCGCATCTCCCAGTAACCTCACTCCCAGCACAGGCCTCCCCATATCCACCCGAAACAACCCTTTGAGGATCTTCTGTCCATCACACAAAGACCAAAAAAGTTCGGTTTTTTTATATTCAGCATAAGCCCCATCTCTATACCCTTGCGATGTATAATGTCAAGCACCTTGGCTACCTCCAAAGTATCCCCAATGATAGTCCCATCATCAAGATATTAAGCATGGAGAAGGAGCTTACATTTATCTCATATCTCATGAATAAGGGGGTGCAAGGCAAGAGAAAAAAGAAGTGGACCTAAAGGATCACCTTGCTGCATTCCGATGGTTGACCATAAATGATTGTCTCCAATATATAATCTGGTTGGTTAAGTATATATAAATTCCACCCATGAAGAAATAGATGGGCATCTCCTCCTAACGCCTTCTCCTTGAAGCCCCTGCATGAGGAGGAGACATAGGAGAGGTGTTGCAGAGGGGATAACTACAAGCCCTATGCATGATACAATAGGTTAGATGGGGTTGGGGTGTCCCGATGGCCTTTAGTTGCTCAAAGGGAGCGATGATGGAGGTTCCCTAATGGGTTCGGATGTACAGATGCAACACTCATGGTTAGGGGAGGCTCTGGACGTTCATGCGTTATTCATTCTGTCTCAGGGATGGGGTCTAAGCTCACACCAAGGTGGTGAAGTTGGTCCCTCTCGAGGACATGCTGCTAGATGGGAGGGAGCTGGTGGAGAATGAACCTTTGGTGGATGGGTTATGGATCAATTGAGGCACGGGGGAGATCCATGGAGGGAGGATGATAAGATACCTATGCTACTTCGTGTAGATTGAGGGATATGTGCGATGGGTTTCCTCTTGTTTGGTAATTCTTCAATGAAGATGAGGAGTTGCTACAAGGTTAAAGACAAAGTTCCTTGCTTATAGACCATGCAGCTAGTGTTGATGTGGCTCATGGTCTGTGAATTGTACTGCCGGAGAGCCAAGATCTCGAAGGCGGGACTTGTAGGGATGAAATCGCTCCAGTAGAGGATCTATCTGCTACGTGGTCTCAACTGAATTAGAGAGGGGTTGTCGAAGATCCCTTGTGAGCGATGGTTGGAAGCTTACTTCTCCAATCCAAGTTTGAATGGAGTTAGAAGGGTGCAAAGATAAAACAATAGTGAAGGGCGAGGTCAAAATATGGTTTGTCGGGCATCAGTTAATAATGGAGGAGTCCTGCTCTTAATGGGGGTGAGCTTGGATGTGCAGGATAGTTTAGGGAGAGATGGTTGTCGAGAAATAGTGTTGGTGATCACGACATGATGTTGGGATCACATGGACGGTTCAATATGAGGAACTATAGTGAGTAGTTCATGGAAATATGGGATTTGGGTGATAAGCATAATGTAGGGAAGTGGGATCATTAACCAGATGTCAACAGCCCTGTTGATGTGGCGGTAGATGATTAGTAGATGATGGGATACTCTTGGTTGATTGTTGGGTCAACAAACAATGTTGAGGTGGAATGACAAAGGATACCTGACCAATGGGAGCGAGCCATGTAGGTAATATATGGTCAACATTTGACTAAAAAGAAAAATAATATAATGAAATAAAAAGAAATGGAAAATGAAGCAAAACCAAAAAAAATGATCTTCATGATATTTATAGATATTAATGAGATATACAAGTTTCATGAAGACTTAAAAAGAAAAATAAATAATATGTAAAAGATACAAAATTTTCAAAAGCACCAATTTTCCAATAGTCGTATATTTTTTAGTTTTTAATAATATATATATAATAAAATTGAGGTAGGATAATGGCAACATAATTACACATTAATCAATTTTTTTGGATTTTTAATGATTAAGAAAAAGTCAAATAGAAACAAAGAAATAAAAGATAAATATAGTATATACAAAGTCACAACAGTTTTTTCTTTACTTTTTATATTTTTAGGTTAATTTTTTATGTATTTTATTAAAATATTAAATAAATTAATTAATTTAAAATAAATTAAAAGAATAAATTATGTGTAAAAAATAATATATCAAAGTTGCTAAGTAGTTACAACTATAATTCGATTCCAAAATCCAAGTTCCGTATCTAAGTTCCTATTCTTTTGAATTTGATCATGATTTTTGATAGTATAGAATGTATGTTAAATTCAAAAGTGGGTACGGATTCATAAGAGACTGTAAGAGATTGTAATCGAGTTTACAACTTTTTGGCTCTAAAGTAGAGTTTGAATTTATTTGACATATATACAAGCTTAGTATTTTTTTCTTGGAAATTGATATCATTAGATGTGGACTTTTTGAGATTGACGATACATTTATTTAGGTTTGTGGTATCTACATAGTAGATTTGATTTCATCTCGCTTGGAGTTCTAATGAATTGATTAAAAATCATGGAAATATCAGCTAGTTATAAGTGAATATTTACAAATTTCAACTCCTTATTTTATGATTTCTATTCTGAATTATTTTGTGGACTTATTTATAAGATAAAAAGTATAATATATATTAATCAATTTTTATTTCAAAGTCATTTTATTAATTTTAGGGGTTTATTCGGTGTTTAATCATGGATTTATAACAATATCATATACTAAGTTAATAAATCACAGATTAATCGTTAGATTTCCATCCTTTACGTAATTTTGTAAATGTCACATCATTTAGCTGGCATTGCACTCTATAGTGTGTTAAAGATTGGATCAATTTTGATTTAAATGGATATATACATATATACATGAATTACTTTGTCAAACATCTTATTTCATCTTATTTAATTCATAAAAATTCACTCTTGCATTACTTTGACTGGAACTTTGGATATGTGGTAGAGCTAAATGACAGAAAACTTTTAAAAAGAAAATCATGGAGAACATTGATTTTTGTGGTATGTGGATTTGTTCACAATTTTTGGGGTAATTAAATTATTTTGATTGGAGAATAGTTTGTGTAATGTGAGGTGAGTGCAGAAAAAAATATGGGCAATGTGAGGTATGAGGTAGAAGTGGGAAGAGGAAGAGGCAACTTTACTATGCCAATCCAACCATAGATGTCAATTGGAATGGATGGACGTGATTGACGAACCAAAGTTTAAGCTCATTCAGGAGGGTGTCATTGTCCCAAATCAACCAAATCGATTAATCGAGAAAATTATTCAAACCACTAAGGAATCAATAAGAGAAAATGAACAGTTTTGCTACTTTTATTAACCTGCTATAGCGACCAGGGTCAAATTAAAGAGCACAATTAAACATTAAGTAGTAGATTCAGAAATCTAAAGATTTTTGTTTTCTTTTTAGTAGTTTTCAATTTTTCAATTGTTTTAAATTTTTTCAATATAAGGCAACTATGGATAAGGGGTAAAAGTATACACAAGCAATCTTTTGTATTTTTCAAATAAACAAAAAATGCTCAAAAAATAAAGTAAAAATATTTTTGGGTTTTATATATTTTGAAGTATTTTTGAGAATTTTAAGGGAATTTTAAATGTTTTTATGATTTCTAAAAATCAAACAGTGATAAAATAAACAAATAGTGCAAAGCCTGGCATTTTTCAAAAAAGGATAAAATCCTCAAAACACCTTGGATGATTTTTATGACAAACTACGAAAACACATCTACAAACAGAAACTTAAATCACATTTTTTGGATTTTTGGTTTTTTATATGAATTTAATATATTTTCAAGTATTTTGCGAATTTTTAGATTTTTATAAGGCATTTTCAACAAAATTTATTAAGAAGCTAAAAGATAGTAAAAGACAACTACAATAGTTTTATGGAATTTTTAAGGGATTTTTTCAATTTTTATGGGTTTTATAAGGAAAAAGATGAGATTTTTATAATGGTTTTAAATTTTGTAAATAATATAAAATGAACAAAAATTAACAAGCAAAAATCATCATAAATACAACATGCAAGCAAGATCCACAAGTAATCTTTAGGTAATTTTTGGAGTTAATTAATATTTATTGTAACTAATAAAAGACTATAATTAAAAATAGTGCACAAGGACCAATGTGCAAATACTTTAAGTTTTGGGTCCTATTAGATAACAAAGTATGAAAAATATAAGGGCCACTATGCAATTTGCCAAAGAAATCACACGCAACATGTGAAATAGTGCGCATAGGGATATATATATATATGAAATTACTCAAAATATTTCATTCATTCAATAACAAGTTCAAAGTAAGCGATGAAATATGCAAATACATCAAAAAGAATGTGAAGCAACATGTGACTACAACTCGATTGGACTAAAATGCAAATACAAATACTATAGGGTCCTTTCTACAAAGTTTTAACTATTTATTACCATTATTGGACTGAAATGAAATAAAATGAAGAGTAGGGTAAAAAGGAGAATATACCCCTACAGGCATACGATGCACGTGCGGTGGCTGGCGGCTCAGGCGATCTTGGAAATGATCGAACAATAGAGGTGTGTGACATAGGCGTACTGTGCGGATGGTCATTAGTACCCAGATCTAATGACTCAGATGGCTGGTAAGTATGCGTGTCAGATCTAGCACTACTCTGAATCTGATGGCATAGCTTTGGGCCCCATCGGTCGGTCAGGATGAAATCTGGAAGGTTGTGATGAAGGATATAGGAAGATCCTTAAGCACATCACATAAGCATGAGAATCGCATCGTATGCGATCGGGAGCAACTAGTCGCACTAATTGCTCGAGGCAGCAGAATTTAAAAAATTTAAACGATGAAACCACATAATCTAAGAACAATTCTCGGATCGTTTCATCTAAACTACAAACAAGTACTAGGTTTACCTCTTAAAACATGGTTGCGATCGAGTCACTAAAAAAAGAGACTTCCTGTCTCAAATCTGATCCGATGGAGAAGACCCTTGCGAGCATGTTGATGAGACACATGCTCCTCGCAATCCATATTGATAATCCAAGCAGCGGATCTCTTGATATGGTCTCACGAGATTTGATGTCTTCTTCATGAGCAAGGCACACCAAGGAGATGGAGATACATGAGCAGACAATCCAGGAGCATAACGACGATGTTGCGATGATGGCAAGTCTCTCTAGGGCAACAAGATGGATGGCCACAAGAGAGAGGAGACATGGTGGGTATAGATTGAGAGAGAGACGGATAGAGCATGTGTTGTTCTCTTGTTGTAATATGAAGAGCATGGTTGCCTCTTCTTATATAGTATTTTGGGATCCATGGATCTCAATGCATGGACAACACAAAATCAATAGATGAGATTGATTTGTGTTTCTTTCAATGGTCATGATCATATTGTAAAAATACAAAAAAGTAACTTAATATAAATTAAATTTATTGGATAATCAATATAAGTTAATTTGAAATTAAATCAATTATCTTTGGAGATAATTGGAAGGAGATAATCATCCACAAACTTTTTTGGTGGATGGCAATCTTCTTCCAATGAGATTATATTATCTCATTTCCAACATTATCTCACAATGCTAATTCATAATTATCTTGTGAACATTGCAATCATACCATTGGAAATTTATGAATTACATTCACAACCTAAAATAAAATGTAAATTATATTTTCAGTTAATTATCCAATGTGAATCAAATTCACATAAATAATTAACCAACAAATGTAAATCACAATAGACTCTCTCTCTCTCTAATATATTATAAATCAGTGATATCCACGTTATTCATATCCATAATAATTAAATCACATTTAATCATCTTGGATCTCTATTTTCATGAGCCCAAATAATATGAATCACATTCACATTACTCACATCTTTGATAATTAAATCACGTTTAATTATCTTAGATAATTTTACTTATAATATAAATCAAATTCATATTATTCATGATAATTAAATCACATTATTTACCAATTTTTCAATGCTCGGATACATATATCAACAATGAAATTATCCATGAACTCTTCCAAGGATAATGCGCTTTCTCTGCGGATACTTAGAGATAATGACAGTGCAATTTTATTGTTCTGTGTATAATGACTTGGATATTGAGATCACATCTTAAATCCAAATCTTGCATCCCTCCCAAAGATGCTTGACTAAATAAACACTGCAAATCTAATCTTCTCATTACATCTGAATCGCATTCATATCAATGTCTAACATTTGGACCGAGATCAGATACTTCTCTACTGACAGGATTCACTAAAATCCAGACATGTTTCATCGCTCAACTAGGAATGGAAGCGTCATGGTTATACAATCGTTTATGATCAAATCTCCCTCAGATATTCCTAATACTTATACATCTTGCATACTACAAGACCAAGAACAAACATGAAGTTTTAGATCAATTTTACACTGTCTACTTCAGGATTTTATCATTAAGTTTCTCATTTGATCATTGGAAATTGGTATCGATCATATAATTTTCAAAAGCATATATCATACCCATGTGTTGATCATATACTTTCCAAAAGCATATATCAAACTTACAAATATCAGTCAAGATTCCAAAGTGAGACGATCGTGCATGAAATTTGATCCTTCTCAATATTTCATGAGGGAGCTCATGTCTTTCGGTCCAGCAATGAACCGATATGATAGCTTTGAGAGATTATATTACTCATATGCACTTACATGTACACCAGTGTGCCGGTGTATATACCTTGATTAGGTCATCAACATATTGGTCTGCCAAATGTACATACTCAGACATTGTAACACATATGTCTCTTGTCATAGGATGCGCGCCTATATTGTGATAGCATACGATATAGGACTTTGGTTGTCTCGATCTCGTTAAGTCAACTCTTTGACCTACTCTATCCAACACCTCCGAATCTCTAGTCCTATGAAGAGGAACTACATCAAAAGACCGGTTAGATATCATCTTTTAGAGAAAGGATTGTCATCTCCTTCTCAGGCTGGAGATTATCTCTTAATAATCATTTGACGGCTCTTGATGAGTCCTCAATCTAACTCTTTAGATATTCATCCATGCATCAGTCTCCATGATTCAATAATTAAATCAACAGTTATATGATCATTAAGATGGCCATGGTACATAACAATAATTGTACTAAGGGATCTATTATGCAAATTAGTTATTCTTCATTTTAGATCTGGGGATGATATTTGCATTAATATTTATTGCATAATGTCTCATTGTGGTCTCGCATATCCAAAAGGTGGGGTGCATCTGACGGTACTGAAGGTTCGGGAGGAATACGGTGTTGGCAAGGTTGAATTGCAAGCGTAGGTCGATCCGTGGGTTGGATAAACTTAAAAAAAAGTTTAGCACCTTTTCTAAGGTGCTTCACGTCGAGGAGTGGTCTCAGAAGCGATGACGAATGGCCGGATAGACGCAGCGGGGGGTCATCCACCTAGAGTTTCTCTACCGGTCGAGTTGAATCTCAAGACAGGCTTCATGTGCATGTAAGACCTGCAAGGATACTCGTGACTGGAAGGCAAGGCTTCGGTCGAGGTTATTTAGAGCTAAAAACCAAAGAAGCATAGGGTAAATGAGATTGACGTCCGACGAGGGTGGAGGAGGGACGTCTTGGCTTGATCTCGCTTAGATGAGCGAGATTCACGGTGATCATAGTGTGCTCAGAAGATAAGGGTGAAGGGAAGAACCAATCAGTGTGGATGTAAGCGATCATGGAGCTCTGACCACCGTGGTCTGAGTTACAATGGCGATAGGTGGCTGGCGAATAAAATAGAGATGAATACTGGGGACGAGGATGGACAAGGTCTATCCGAAGATCTTGACGTGTTCAAAGACATCGGGCGATGGGAAGGGTGAGGTCATGGCCTTGACCGGGTTGCGGAAGACCTGGGAGGCTACATATGGTGGATATGCTCCAGCTACGTATGATCTTTGGCCAAGTGACCACCAAATCAAACTCCGAAGGAATCCTACAGAAGCATGTCACTCTTCTAGAGGTGGCCAAGGGGTAGCGTGGAGCGAGGCATGAGCTAGCGAGTGAGGAGGGCCAGAAAGGATTATTTATAGGCGAACCTAGGGTCTAGAATGATCGAGGGAGTGTGCAAAACCGTAGTAGGATCTGGTGACGCTTAGGGATCTATGAGGATCTTGGATCTATTAGGTTTCGATGGGTTCGGATTTCGAGGAGAGTGATGGCCGGAGTCAGGCTAGGTAATTGCAAGAAGGAGCTCTGGTAATGTAGAAGTCAGTCAACCCAGATGGGAGGAGGGGATGACCTGGGTCAACAGACTCGGATTGAGCAATCAGAATTCGAAGATTTACAAATTCAATAAAAAATAGCATATGGGATCAAAATAAAAAAATGAATGCAATAAGAAATGTTTGTTATTTTTCAAACTAAATTTCTATGATTTTTAATTATTTTTATGAAATTATATATATAATATATATAGTATAGAGTATTATGTATAGATATAATAAACCAATATAATTTATTATTTTATTTTTTATTTTATTATTTTTAAGTAAAACACCTTTATTTTATATTTTATTTACAAAATATTTTAAGGATCCTGAAATGATTTTTACTTTATTTTTATAAATTAAATAAAAGTACTAAATAAACATTATATATAATATACACAAGTGTGGCTTTTGTACAATGAACTTCGATTTTATTTTTTATTTTATTTTGTGTTTCTAATATTTATTTTATTATTAAGAATATGTACAAGCGTTTCAAATACAATATGCACAAATTATGAATTAAAATAATAAAATATGTATATATACAAGTATAGGTACTATCTAACTGTATAGTACACTCAAAAACCAATTTTCACACTGTAACTCCAAAATTTTGAAAGTGCCACCCTCATTTGAAAGATAACTTAATTTAGAGTCCAATAAAGGTTAGTTTGGAAGATTTTGAGTTCATATGGAGTCCGAATTAATCTTTGAGTTCTTGCTTTGTGGCTTTTGTATGAGTGTTATTATTTACATTATATACAACAATTTATTTTGCAAATATTTTACTATTTAGAAAATATTTTTATGAATAAGTTTTATCAAGGGAATACTTTATTTTTAAGTCTTTTTTAATGAATAAAATATGTGAATTATATATGCATAGAATGCATGGTGATAAATATACAAGGACCATATCTCTCCTACTTTATTCCTTATCGATCGGGTCAATAATTGACCTTCTCTCGGGGTTTGGGTCAGTCTGTCATAATTACATCCTTCCTTTTTTATTTTTCTCTTTATCTTGTATTTTTAAAAGGTATTATTTATACAATATTAACCATAGTATGTACAATGATAACTTATTGGATTTACACATATCCAAAGGTGTTTTTGCTAAAAGATACAACTAAAATAAAAGAATAAAGAATGAGAATCAGAGATTCATCAGTGATGTACAAAGTAGATAGATTGTCTGCTTTGGGAAGCAGCAACCCCATCCTTTATTAATTGTTATTATTAAAAAATAAAAATATGTAAGGATGCTTGTTGTGATTCTCTATAATCTTGATTTTTTATAGAATAATGGGACTTTTTTTCAATTTAAATCATAATAAATAGCAAAACAACTACTTAGCTTGTAATATTTTAGTCTATTCATATTATTGCCAAAAATTAGGATAGGTTGAATTTACATAGTAGTACTTAATTATTTTAGTTTAGACTTTTATCGAACATTTTATCTTAAAATTTAAAAAATGTAAAACTTCCAAAAAACTATAAAAATTTATATAACATCCGAAAAAAGTCAAAAACAAAGTTGCATTTCATACCTTTTAGGGTGATTTTTAGGATTACTTTTGGAGCTTAAAATCATATTATCCTAAGTCCTTGATTTTCCTTAGTTTTCCATTTGCAATATAACCCCTTTTTATTTCATTGTATTTATTTATTTAAAAAATATCAAAAACACTTTAGTATCTTTTAAAATCACAACACCATATTTTCTTTATTTCTTATTTATTTTTTTGAGTTTATTACTTGTTTGTTTTGTTTGTCTTCATGTTTCTCTTGTTTATCAATTCTATTCTTATTCTATACCATTCTTTGCTCAATAGTGTGGATATATACGTGCATTCCTTGATTTATTTGTATATTTTTATTTATTTTGAGTGAATTTGTTACTTGCGCCAAAATCTGACTAAAAGAAAAAGTTCTTAGTTAGTACTCCGTGAGTTTAATCATCTGGTTGCCTAAGCTAGACAAAATACCTCATTTCCTACATTTTTATTTATTTTCTTGATTAAATATTTTCCATGTACTACTAGAAAGATTAATTTAGTGAATTTAATGCACACATAAACTATCTCTTGAGATCTAGATGTCCAAGGCCATCCTAATTCAAATCTTTGTTAGAGGATTGAATGTGGAGTTTCAATGTCTGGTTAGCATTACGTGTGGCTATTGCTATTTAAACAAAGGTGCAGATTCAATATGGACTACCTTTGAGGAGATGGTAAAGAAGTCTCCCACCATCTTTGACAATCGCGTCGATCAAAAGGGAGGGTATATCGACCTCATCAAATGATGATTGAAGTAGACATTGAGTTGGAATAATATTGGAAGAATGCCAACACGAGCGTTATTTTTTATCAGGTTACTAAGGTAGATATAATTACTAAACAACTACTAGATCTATAGAATTTGAGAGATCCTGCAAACCTGAGTCCATGGAAAAGCAAATTTAACATAACAACCAATGTGGAGATGATTTAATTAGATGCACGTAAGCCACCCCGTCATTTTATAGCCAATAAGTTTTGAAGTCCCTACATGCCACATTGTTCACTACAGCCATCAGGAAGGTTGGGGTCTACTTTGAGTTCCAAGAACCACAATCGTTGTATGGGAACCAAGATTTTTGAATGGTTACTTACAACAAATGTTTTGAATCAAACAAAAAGCAATGATTATTTGAGTCTTCGCTAATGAATAGCCATTCATCTACCTTTATCTTCCATTTCGACTTTAAAATCCTACTAAAATACTTGAAAATACCACTAATTTGCATAAATTGATGTCTAACTTTAATATGTAATTAGTGTCTAAATACATGTGTTTAAAATCCAAAATATAAGAATAAATAAAATAAAAGAAAAATAAATATTAAAGATACCGACTGGCCCTAAACCTCAAGACCTAGTCAAATATTGACTAGGTCGATCAAGAATAAAGGAGGAGGAGATAAGGACCAAATGATGTACACAATCAAAGAAAACCCATAATTTTATGTTCTTTATATAGCTGAAATTACATTTTATTATTAATATACACGCCTCAAACGATAAAGTTTTCAACACAAAAATATGTACAAAATAATATATAAAAAATTAGAAAATAATAGCCAAAATAAATTATGCACAGTATATATGGTACACACAGATGAAAAAGCTGTAAAATGAACTTCATTATTCAATATCCACTCCATATGAACTAAAATTGTACCAAAGTCATATCCATTGTATTTAACATTACATAGTCCATCAAATTAAGGCAGTTTCATTGAAAATGGGGTTAAAATGCAAAAGTTGACTTTTTGTGACTATTGTACTGGGGCACCCATATCTAAAATTAATATATTTTCTTACTTATATTCTTACTCTCATTATATTATATAAAACATATTAAAAAACACAAATAAAAACATTTAAAAAGATACAAAAATAATTACTACATCATACAACACTGGTCATTGCGACCCGAATAATGAGGCTCAGTTAACAAGAAAAAGAGACCACTAAATCAAAAATAATCAGAAAAAATGAAATAAAGAATGGATAAAATAAAAGTTGTTTTTATTGTATTTTGACCCTTATCTCCCCCTACTTTATTCCTTGTCGATCTAGTCATCGAGATGCCTAGGTCTCGGGGTTTCGGGTCATAAAATATTTACAATATTTTATTCTTTTTCTTTTTTTATTTATTCTATAATTTTGGCTTTAAATACAGTATTTTATACACTATTTACATGTACATACATGAATGCTATAGAAAAAGTAATTATATATGTATGTATAATAGGTAATATACCTAGGTGTAGTATATACATGTATTTTATTTAGGTTTTTCTTCCTATTTTAATGTATATATGCATTATAAATAATATTTACAAAATTATAAAAATATAAAGTTACCAAAATAAAGAATAATAAATAAAATGAATATTTTAATCTGTACATGTATACAATACGGGTCTAAAACTCAACTTTCAAACCGTAACTCCGAAAAATACGAAACCACTGCCATTAATAAGCTGATTTTGAACTATATACAATTAAAGATGAGTTTGATACATTTCGAGTTTTTATTAGCAAGATAAGAGTCTGGGAAGTTGGAATTCTGGAATTTTATTCAGATCATAACTTTTTATCTGTGTTTTATTTTTGTATGAAATCAATTTTGTATTTTTCTTTATTTAACTAATCAGAAAATTCAAATAAAATTATTTTTGTGTTTTTTATATTTTAAGTGTTTCTGGCAATTTTCTCAAGATTTTATGATTTTTAGTTGACTTTATAAAAATTTGAAAAAAGCAAAAACAGTGAGGAAATGTGCAGTCAAATTTGAAAGGCTAATTAAAATAGATAATTAGCCTATATAAATCTGAAGGCAATTTTTATGAATACTGGAAATAAAAACTAAGCTATAGAAATATAAATTGCATTTTTTTTAGAATTTTTTAGAATTTTTAATGATTTTTATAAGATTTTTAGAGTTTTGTGATTTTTAGGTGTTTTATGAATCCAAAAATGCTGAAAATTAGAAAGAAATTCAAAGACAACAAAATAAACAAGTCCTAATTTTTGTAGTTTTTAGAAAAGTTTTTATATTTTTAGTTGATTTTCTCGTCTAAACAGTAGCAAAAATGAAGGTTTTTGAATTTTTAAAAATAGAAAAAAGCAACAAAAATGTCCCAAAAATTTAGTGAAATTTTTACACAGTGGCAGGAGCCACATGTCCAAATTTCACTTGAATTGGATTTAGTTTGATATCTTATTCAACCAATACAAGACGCACATCACACAAGGACCTAAGTGCAAAGAAAGTTAATTCCAGGGCCAAATATATAACACGTGTTGAAACGTTAGGGCCAATGTTGCAAAAAGTCCAAAACACACAAGCTCAGCACGTGACTTGCACTCACAGGGGTATTTTTGTCATTCCTATTTATAAAATACAAACAGTAACACCCCACAACTACAGGATAAAATATGCAAAAGTTCCACGATCTCACGTGTCGAGGCATGTGTTCCATACACACAGGGACTAAATAGCAATATCCGAAACTACTAGGGACCTACATGAAAATTACCCAAACTAAAAAACAACTAAATAAAATATTTACAGGACTAAACTGAAATATAGAAAGAATAGGGGCCTACAGGAAATTTACCCCTTTATTAATATCCACGGCTGAGGTAATGCCACATGGAAGATCGGATGGTGTAGAACTGGGGACGCCCCTTCGCTGATCGACGCTCCAGATGCAACCCTTAGTTGATCGAACGGTTGGCAACTCTCCGTAGGTGGACGACTACGATCCAAACTGGGGGATGGGGTTGATCAGACGGCAGAGGAAGACACTCGAAGAACAGGTCGCCGTCGAACTTTGCCGGCCCAATACGCGTGCTGAAGAGCTCTTCCGGAGCTGCTCTGAGAGGGGAAATGATGGCCGAAGTCGTCCGCAGCTGGTGGATAGCTCCTATGAGGCCGGGAACGTCTATAGAGCTCCGGCGATGATGAAGACCTAGAGCACCTGTGCTCTGAAATCCTAACCTCCAGATGAGGTTCTGGGGCGCTCTAACCTGCACAAGAAGAAAGAGGGATCGAGGGCAAAGTGCCTCGACCCGGTTACGTGCAAAGATGGTGCGTGGGCGAGTCGGGGCAACGCTCTCCGGCGAGGTGACGATGGAGGAGAGTGTGGATCATGCTCCGGGGCGAGTCAGGGGGATGAAGGGGTGGAGAAGGTGGGGCGAAGTCTAGCAGATGTGATAAGGTGGTCGAAAGGTTGAAATGGTGACCGGAATGGTGTGGTTCGGCCGACGATGGCCGGCAGCGCAAATCTGAAAAACCTAAAATTAGAATAAGCTAGAGAGCATCTGACCTAAAGGGTGGCTGAAATCGTCTAGGCTGGAGGTCGGGGACCTCCGGGGGTCGTCGCCTCGATGGTTCGACGGGACCAGAGGCTCCAGCTCACCTGGTGGCGGAGCACGGCGGTGTGGCCGCCAGATCGATGGTTCCCGACGCTCGCGTCCTCCCTGCAACTCTCCCTCATGATGCTGTCACTCAGGCGAAGATGAGGAGCTCATCAACGGCAGGGGGGATGGCCAAAGATGCTTGAAATGGTGCGGCAGAGCTGAGATATATAGTGTCAGGGGTTCGGCAGAGATGGAGTCGGACAACGAATCTTGGAGCTCGGATCCCTAGGAAAGATGGCGGGCGTGGATCCTGGATATGACGATGATAATCGGGGCCCGGAGTTTGAGTGGATGATGGTCGGATCGCGCTTGCAAAAATGGGAGAATATCGGGTCGCGGCGCAGATCTGGGCAAAGTGGTCCAGGGGGGCAGTTGACCGGGGGTCAACGTTCCCCCGTGGACCAATCAGGAGCCGCCAATTATTTGTAAATTAAATTAAAAATAGTAAATGGCTTTATTTCAAAATATTTTCAAAATGAAAAATGTTTATTTATTTTCATAGTATATTTTTAGTAATTTTTATTTATTTTTTTGAAAAATAAATTATGTACTTATATTATTATTATATACAGGTATATTCACCTATGTATTTTTTATTTTTATTTTTGATTATTTATTTATGTAAATTTATTCCCATTTTATATTTTATTTATTTACACCATAAAATATGGAATATAAAATGGTTTTTATTGGATTTTTATTAATGATTTACAAAGGTAAAATAAATACATCTTTTATTCTATGTACATGGTATATATACACTGGTGAGAGAGAAAGTATTTATTTTTATTTTTCTTTTATTTCTCCCATTTTTATTTTATTTTTATAAACATATACAAAATAAAGGGGACACATAAATATTTTTATTTTTAGAAAATAAAATATTTACACAAAGAGGGGTATTTACACCATGTTGAGTCACCCTATCTCTCTGTACTTATTTTATTTTGCGGTTAGGCCCTTGTGGAGCCTTCCCTTGGGTTCAGGTCACTCAATATTTATTTTAAATATTTCCCTCTTTTTCTTTATTTCTTTATTCCTTTATTTTTGTGCAAAAACATGCTAATTAGGCTATTTACATGATGCGTGCATTTTGACAAATTATTGTATTTACAAACATTTACATGGTCTTTTACCAAGGTTTCTAGCTAAAACAAAGGAATAAAGAGTGATGAATGGGGATTCATCACCCCCCTATACTTTACTTTTTCTAGCCCCTTAGCAAACACTTATTTGAAAAAGAAGTGCAAAAGAGAAAGAAAAAGAAAAAGAGAGGAAATCAAGGTTGATTATTAAACTTTTCTTCATTAAATTGAAATATGGAGCTCAGTCAGACCTTTGGATTATTCATTTGTCAGAACCTTATTTGAACTTATGCTTAAAACTTTACAACCTCAAAGTTCCACCAATCTATGGTCAAGACTCCTCAATCAACCAGATCAGAACAAGTCTACATACACAAACTCTAATGACCATGAATCTTTCCTTGTACTGTGTAAGTGATATGTAGCTCCCCACATCAGAAGTGACAACGAAACAACCTCCCTAAACCTGGTAACTCTAATGCCTCAGTCTAGCAACTCCTTCCTCGGGGAGCGGGGTATTCTCTTCTAAGTTCAAGTACAACCGGCTCAAGAAGAGGGGGAAGAAGAGAATGGACCATGACCAGTGTAGCCGTGTGTCCTTGGGAGCTCTAACCAGTGTAGCTGAGTCTCCCGCTGCAAGCTTCATGAGATGGTCATGTGTAACATAAG
This sequence comes from Ottelia alismoides, assembly GCA_037367405.1. Lineage (NCBI taxonomy): Eukaryota > Viridiplantae > Streptophyta > Magnoliopsida > Alismatales > Hydrocharitaceae > Ottelia > Ottelia alismoides. Next base: position 267,618 of record JAZKJV010003953.1, on the reverse strand, counting down.
CTTTGCTTTATTTGGCTATATACACTCCGGTGGGATTATTAAATTTTCAATCCGACCCACCACTTTTTTGGAGTTTTTTTTCCTCTTGAGCCAGTAGACTATCTCTCTTTTGAAGCTTTATTGCAACCCACAACTCCTGTCTTTAGACTTCATAACCACCATACCAAGTTGAGACGCACTTCCTTCACTATAAGAAGACGAGAGGTTCCGCCTAGAAGTACTACCCTCATATGATACCCCAAGCCAAAGGAAACTGCCTCCTCTCCACCTCATCCGTGGAGAGCTATGTGTAAAGTGCTGGTGCAAGTAAAGCCATTGTCTCTGAGAGTCATGTATGCGTTGTTAAGTGCTCTACTTAGGCTTATCAAGATGACATATGCTCATAGCCTAGTGGACTCAAAGAATTAAGTCCCAATAGACCAGAAAAGTCTTAATCCTAAGCCCTATAAGGTTCCTCTTATAATTAGATGGATTAAGGTCTTAACCAAGCTCCATTTGTCAATTTAATTCCATGCCAGTTTAAATGTCAACTATGATTTGGAAAAACTATGCAAGTATTTACAAAGGTGCAATTTTACAAATTTTTACAATTGTGCAAAATTTTTGAAAAATGTTTGAAAACATGGATGTATACATGAATGCGAAGTTTTGTAAAATATTTACAAAAATTTACACAATGTTTTTGCAAACTTTTTATTTTCCAAACATTTTACAAGAATTTTGTACTATATACATAATTTTGATATGAAAATATTTACAAACTATTTACACAAATCATTTTTACAAATATTTGTACAAAAATATTTTTTATAAATAAATAGGTATGTGCAAGAAGAATTTTATGTACAAGGGAAATTTTTAAATTTTTATGGATTTTTAGCCATTTTATTTATTAACACACTCACACAAAGTACGAGCTATGGCTAAAGTATATATGACATATAACTACACCCCCCTATACTTAGCTCGAACGATGTCCTCAAAGTGATCAAGAGCGATGAAGAAGACATAACTCGTGCTTGGTATAGGGAAGTGAAAAGGAATGGTATATACAAATACGAATCAAAGAATAGTCATGAAGAGGACTCGGTATTTCCATCTATACTTAGGATCAAGTAATCCTAAGTATAACAAGTTGTACATGAAGGGAAATCCGAGTGGAAGGATGTACAGGTTCCACCCCCCCTATACTAAGGGTAAAATATCCCTAAGTATAGGCAGCAAAACAGAGGTAGAAAGAGGCGAAGAAGACAAATATATACAAGATAGAAGGGCATCACTCCCCCTATACTTAAGGTGAAGAATCCTTAAGTATAGACAACAACAGAAGTAATGAAACATAACGAAAGGAACAACCCGGTGTTTTCACCCCCCCCCTATACTTGGGATGAGGTATATCCTAAGTATAGCAAAGATAAACCTAAGCGAGACCTGGGGTGAATACAAACGCAGAAGAAAGAAAGATCAAATCACGATGAAACACGTATTACAAAAGGGTACAATGTTGAGGTGCCTCTCAACAAGCTCTAGGTTTTACGCCCCTAGCTGGGCGCGAAGGCTAGGATAACGATGTGTCAAGGTTCAGGACGACATCTGTAAGGCGAATGTCGTACTGTCGTTGCAATCTCGGTATGAGAACAGTGACGAAATCAACAGTGTAACGAAAGACACCCAGGTAGGCAATCAGGCGGGTGTCTGCTACCGGCCAAGGATATGGGAAGATGTGATCGGGATCCGGTAGCACAAAAGAAAACGTCGGCTCAGGATCAGAATGGAGTGGAAGTATAGAGCCGAAGAAATCAAACGTGGAGAAGGATGGATCAGTCATGGAATCCTCCACGTCGATCAGTGTCTCAAAGAGGTATGGAAAGTGAAGATCAGGAGACTCTCTAAGAAAACTGATATCTGATGCATATAATGGAGACAAATCATACAGATCATTGAATATCTCGAGGATCGGCTCTGTTGGACATGTGAGCCCACGGCGAGCCATTATGCAATAAATGTTATTGCGAATATCATTCCCTGATCTGAAATGAAGAATAAATAATTTGCATAATAGGTCCCTCTGTACAATTAGGGTTATGTACCATGGCTATCTTAATGATCATACAGCTGTTGATTCAATTATTGAATCATAGAGGCTGGTGCTTGGATGAATATCTAAAGAGTTAGATTGAGGACTCATCAAGCACCGTCAAATGATTGTTAAGATGTGATCTCCAGCCTGAGTAGGAGATGGCAATCCTTTCTCACATAGGCTGATATCTGACCGACCTCTTGATGCAGGTCCTCTGCATAGGAATAGAGATTCGGAGGTGTCAGATTAGTTAGGTCAAAGAGTTGACTTAACGAGATCGAGATAACCTAAGTCCTATGTTGAATGCTGTCACAGCATAGGCACACATCCTCTGACCGGAGACAGATGTATTGCGATATGTCTGAGTATGTACATTTGACAGACCAATAGGTTGATGACCTAACCAAGGTCTATACACCGGCGCGTTGGTGTGCATATAAGGGCATATGAGTAATACGATCTCTCAAAGGGATCATACAGGTTCACTACTGAACCGGAAGACATGAGCTCACTCATGAGATATTGGGAGGAATCAAATTCCGTGCACGGTCGTCTCGCTTTGGAAGCTTGACTGAATTTGTAGGTTTGATATATACTTTTGGAAAGTATATGATCAAGACCTAGGTATGATATATGCTTTTGGAAAGTATATGATCGATACCAAATCCCAATGATCAAATGAGAAACTTAGTGATCAAACCCTGAAGAAGACAGTGTAAAATAGATCTTGATCTTCGGGTTGACCATGGGTCTTCCAGTATGCAGGATGTACAGGTATTGGGAATACCTGAAGGGTGATGTGATCATAAACGATTGTATATCCATGACGCTTCCATTCCGAGGGAGTGATGAAACAGGTCTGGATTTTAGTGACTCCTTTCAGTAGAGAAGCAATCCGATCTTAGTCCAAGTGTTGGACATTGATCTGAATGAGATTCAGATTCAAAGAGAAGATTGGATTTGCGGTCTTGATTTAATCAAGCATCTGTGGGAGGTTCGTAAGATCTGGATTTGAGATAAGATCTCAATATCCAAGTCACTATACATGGAATAATACAATCGCCATGTCCTTATCTCCAAGTATCTGCGGAGAAAGCACATTATTCTTGAAAGGGTTCAAGAATAATTCTTTTGATGAAATATCCAAGCAAGGACTTGTTGATTAAATGAGATTTAATTATCAAGCTTAAATATGAATATGATTCATATTGTGAAAATGATTATCTAAGATAATTAAATGGGATTTAATTATCAAGGATTAAGAGAATGTGGATAACACTATCCATGATATATGTGTGTTATAAATGTGATTTATAATATACATATATAAGAGAGAGAATTTATGTAAATAGCATTTGTTAATTAATAATGTGGATTGGATTCACATTTATTAATTAATTGGAAATGCAATTTACTAATTAGTTTGGGTTGTGAATATGATTCACATAGTATTCAATGGCAAGATTGAAATATTCACAAATTAATTTGGAATTAATTTGGTGAATATTTATTGTGATTAATTAAGGAATAATAAGATAAATAAAATGGAGCAAAATGACGCCCCCCCATTTTTAGGGAGGTTGGTTGACTCCATTTTTATTTATCACATTATCTCTTAATTAGTTAATGTTAAATTAAATTATGTTGATAATGTTGCAACATTTTTTAATTTAAATTAATGTTGTTGGTTTTAACCAACAACAATCATAGCCATTGATTTAGCATGGACCAAGCATAGCCTTTGGATCCATGTGTCCCATGGATTGAGATCCATTGGATCCTAAACTAATATAAATAGAGGGCTAGGGTAGCCTTCCATGGTACATCATTAAGAGTTGTACAAGGTGACAACTCTCTCTCTCTCTCTTTCTCATTCTCGCCCTCTCTCTCTCTCTTTCTCTTCTCCATTAAGTGGCCGTCCACTTTGTGTTGAGAAAGGAGAGACTCTCGGCTTCTTCTTCGACGACTCGTGGATCTCCATCTTCTTTGGAGTTTCTTACTCTAAAGGAAGACGACGGGTTTCGTTTGACGAAATCGGGGGAGCCATCGCTTGGATCTTCATCGAGGATTGCGGGAAGGAACGTGACTCATCATCGCGCCCGCAAGTGCGTTCTTCGTGGATCGGACTTAAGATAGGAGGATCTCTACTTTGGGATCTCGCGATCACAACCACGCTTCAAGAGGTATTCCTTGTACTTTGTGGTTTGATGAAACGATCCGAGAAGTGTTCTCGTGATCATGTGGTTTCATCTTTAGTTTTAAAAATTTTAATTTCCGCTGCATCTAGCGACTAGTGCGACTAGTTGCTCCGATTGCATATGATGCGATCGTCACGCTTCCGTGATGCGCTTAAGGATACTCAATATCCTTCAAGCGGTATCAGAGCCATAGGTCGAATAAGGTTTTGGATATGATCCATAGACCTTAGACGATTTGGTTCTTGAAAGGGTTGCGAAATTTTTACTGCATTTCAATTTTCGCACCTCTGTCTAATTGAATTTTTCGGCACTGTTTATATTTAAACACAAAATTTTCAATTGGATTTTGTTCCTCATTAATTAAGGAAACCATAGGACTTGAGTTTACTAAATTTGGACTTTATTTGCTCAAGATATGGCTTTTTGAATATGACTATATTCACTGTTGCGGGAACTGCGGATTTGAACGTGATTAATGAGATAATTACGGTTTTAATACGCCTTGAAATGCGTGAATTATCACTTGGGTTCTTTAGTAAATCAAATAAGCAATCTTTGGAAACTGAGTTTGCATTTTTTGGATTTAAATTGATCAAGATAAATTAATTTTAGTGATTGGGGGTCACTGCTGGAAATTAACAATTTCTTGATCTTGAACCTTGTGATATGTCATTCAATTATCATGATGAAAATTAATTGTTAATTTTCTGAAATAATTAGTGATAAATATTTGTGAAATATTTAAAGAGATAATTATTTCATTGAATGACACTTGCCTAAACCACAATGATGAGATATTAGATCTTGATCATTGGTTCATCAACAAACATTGCTTTCATGAAAATCATAGTTTATCCTACAATAGTTGTAGGACAACTTTTACATGAAAAACCCTTTTGCTTGAATAGGATTGGGGATTTGTCTAGCAATTTTCCTTATAATCAAAAATGTTTTGATTTATATTATATGGTATAATTTCGGTTGAAAAACCGATGAACATCTCAAAGTACATGATGGTCTATCTGGTATTATCCTTTCTCGAGGCGGATGTGGTGCCTAGTCGGAGAGCATTGGGGTAGCGGGTTGCAACGTATGTGGTCCGTCCCACTCTCGTCGGTACTGGCCATGACAGCGGGTAGGGACTGTATAATACCGGAGACAGACAATGTGTATTTTTCTAATTATTAAAATTCGAATAATACGTACTTTGAGTATATACCTACTATTCAAGTAAAAGACATGTTTGTTGATTGATGATTGGATTGATGATTAATTTAATGTGATTAAATTAATTATATCCAATAAACACTCTATTATGAATAGATGTGTATTTCCCTTGGAAGAATTAATTATGTGAATATGATTCACGATAATTAATTACAATTTGAATATGAGGTGGAGGATCACATAAGTGACATCCATGGTCTCCCGTCAAGGCGAAAGGTTTCCGTCGCCAGGGATTGTATGTAGGAGACGCCTGTCCGAAGTGACAGCTCCTGTATGCAAGCGCATCTGGATCGGGCTCTTTGCTTCTCGAAAGAGTAAGGCCGTATACGTAGTGACCCCAATATCGAGTCCTCATATTATTGGGGCGATATTGGATTGCGCATAACGAGTTCTAATCCTGTTGACGGTTGGTTCAATTAGCAACGGGTCAACATCATCTTAGGGGTGGTGGGCCCGGGTGTTAAAGACCGAATTGGGAATGCAAGTTGGACTTGCAAGGCGGAATGTGTTCCCGCTTCTTTTTATCCGAGTCGTAAGTTCTCATATTATTGGGATGCGACAAAGATAGGAAAGGAGATCCCAGATCTTGCTAGAGATATAATGGTAAGAATATCTTTTACATTGAAAGTGATTAAGGGAATGAACTTTCAGTGTTGACAAGGCAAGACAACTTTGATATAAAAATTCCTAAATCAAAGTAAAATATGTATATATATAATATATATACTCTTATGCAAATTTCTTATTTCAGATAATCCTTCATTAAACCCACTCAATATTATACTCAATAATAACCAGTAAAATATCTTGGATTGGACTCATGATCCAGATATTATACTTGCAATTGGACACATAATGTATGTGGTTGCAATGTGCAAGTTTCCTCAACCTAATGAGGACTGACAATTAAATAAGACAATAAGACATCACCTTAGGGTTTGTATGTCTCTATAGTCTTGATCTTTCATCGAGTGTACTTTAGAAGTCACATGTCGATGGTGATCGTAATTGTCAAATAATCCTTATAAAATAAAAGAAGATATTTTGGCATACATATGTGCTCTAGACATTTAATCATGAATCAATGGTTCTCTGCATTATGCAGAATGGTAGCTCTAAAGAGATGATGTATTCAAAATGTTTGAATACCTACCTGAACCTAAGTCTCTAAGAGTTAAGATGTATGTAGATATGATGAGTGTCATCATTCTATTATCTATACTCTAGTCATTCATGAAGCTTCATAATATTCATATTGTATGAATTCAATGAAGCATGTATAAATGTTGAAATGCTCTTGTATTGAAATCTTTGAATTCAACATAAGAGATTCTTTGTCTTGAACAATGGTTGTTTATAGATGAAGAGAGCACAGTGGAAGCATGGGTTGGACCCGAGTAAGAAGAGAAGTCAAAGAGTTGACCTGCTTCTGTGACTTCCATATGACATTCAAAGAGTTGGATGAATGCCAATACTGCAATAAGTTGATGTGTTGATAGTATGACTATCAAATCTGTCTAAAATCCTTAGTGAAGGACTCAGATAGAGCATCAGAATAATCTACATAAATCATTGACTCTGACTTTCTTATTTCATAAGATAAAGTCTGACAATTGTATCCCAATCTTCTAATGACATTTGCAATTGGTTGCATATACATATTAGAAGATTCGAAATTTGATCTTAAGGTTTAGTAGTCATCTACATGGATATTGATGTAATTGTGACAACAATCTCTATTGGATAGATGGACTTCATATTCTCAGTGGGAGAGCCCTTAGTCTTAGAGAATGTCTCTATGACCTAGATATTAGAATATCTTCATTGTTTGTTTCTAAATGTTGGAAATAAACATGAATTCTGAGATAGAACTATCATAAAGAGTTATGACGGAAATATTTCAGATAGTAATCTAACATCTAGTGGACTCCACCAAATTAGAAAATTAATGAATGGTTCATTAAGATTTCTGATACTGAAAATCAAACCTTATAAGATCAATAGGAGGATGAAGATCATTTGACAATGATCTGGCATCAAGCCTTGGACATTTGACTATTGATTTGATCAATAGACAGTAAGAGATGAAACTTTAGAATGTCTAAAATTTCAAGTCTTACATACTTATGAATATTGTATTCGAAGTAAAATGTCCAATACACCCTTCTCTGGGAATGGTGTTAGATGTCGAGGTATTCAAGATCTCATACATATTGATGTATGTAGATCATCTATATCATAGTAAACATTATGGATATGTGATATCTATTGATGATTACGTATGATATGAGATTTCTTCTCTTCACCTGAGAAACCTTTGAAATGTTCAAAGATTTCACAATTTTGGTTTACAACCAAAGTTTGAAGAAAGATGAAATGAATCTGATCTAAGCAAGGTAGCAAGTACCTATTAGATAAAATTCAAAGAATACCTTATGGAGATATAAATATCATTTCTATCTCAATCCTCCTAACACATCTAAACTCAATGAAGTTGTAGGGAGATACAATTGGATCATGTGTGACATGATTTGGTCAATGATGAATTTTAGCATAATTATCCCTTAGTTTCCAAGTATATATGTGTAGTAGAGACTACAATATATATCCTTAATGAGGTTCCATGCATGTAAGCTGGAATCTAGCACTTGAGAGTGCTACTTCATTAGGAAAATAAAGGATGGTATTGGATACCTACTTTATGACCTTGAGATTCTTAAAAGATCTCATATCTGAGAATGTGATTCTTGGAGGATTGAGACTCTTGAGAATCAAGATGGAAATGAAGTAAAAGAACTCATTTAATCTTGAGAAGATAATGAGGCTCCTGAAATTGGAAACTAAAAGGATAATTAAAGATGAAGCACTAATACCTCTTCAAATAAGATTGAGGATGTATTCCATGTGTCAGTTAAGTCTGACTATGATCGGACTTCATGTGATGAAACTCCTGAGGATCGTGACATGGAAAGATGGAAATTAGCAATAAAGTCTAAAGTAGACTTCATATACAAGTGTTGTATATGGACCCCCGAGGATCCACCTATATGGGTGAGACCCATAAAGGTGTAAATGGATCTTCAAGAGAAGAGGGAACCTGATGAGAAGGTAGAGACCTTCAAAGCTCGGTTCGTAGCCATAAGCTACACATCGGAAGAGAAGACATTGCTTGCAATGAGACTTTCTCTTTAGTGACCGTGCTTAAAATCATCAGAATGTTGCTAACCTTAGCTACACAACTTGACTTTGCATCTTCAAGATGGAAGTCAAGATTGCATTCCTCTAAGAATACCTCTCTGAGGATATTCACATGAAGTAGACCCAGGGCTTCATGGTTGAGGAAAGCAAGGTGTGCAAGCTAAAGAAAATCCATCTGTGGACTCAAATAAGCTTCTTAAAGATGGAACATAAGATTTGATGAAATTATAAATGTTATGATTTCAAATAGAATCTTGATGTACCATGTAAAAGCTTAGTGGGAGTGCCATTGTGTTCATCGTGCTAAATGTAGATAATATCCTAATCATTTGGAATGATATAAGGATGATAATAAGTGTTTTATATTCTGGCTATTCCATACCTTGAGATATGATCTCAAAGATGCCTCTTGGATCTTAGTTCTGAAGTTGTTCAGAAGCAAAGAAAAGAGGGTATTGGGACTGTCACACAAGTAGTACACCTTGGATATGTTCCATTCTTGGAAATTCCAAGAAAGGCTTCCTTCCCTTGAGATTTGGCACTGACCTATCTAAAGGGATAGCACCTCAAAGAGTTGAGGAAGTGAATGCTAGAACTGCTTGCACCTCTGCATCAGTTATGAGAAGCTACGTGTATGCTAAATGTGTATAAAAGCCAGATATCTGCCATCCAGTGGGAGTAGCATAGTGTTGCTAATCCTACTATTAAGAGAAAACACTTGATTGTAGTAATAACGATATCTTCAAAGATGACAAGGCTTTAGAGATAGTGATCTCTAAGTCTTATCTTCAAGAGCTTAAGACTTTATAGATAGAGATCTAAAAGGTCTTAACTGTGGATACCTTGAGAGATAGTAATCTCCCGGAATATGGGTATTCTGATAAGGATTATGGAAATACTGGTTATAGCAATTACTGAGCAATAGTGTCAAGGACACTATAATTTCTTTGTCAAGATTGAGTATTGATTGCATTAGATGCAACATTCGCATTGGATGCGAGCACTGTTACCTTGGGATATGCAAGTGTCGTAAAAGGACTTGGCATAGTCTTTTGGGAACAGAGTGACTGATCAGCTTACCTAGCTATTTTCTAAATAGCATATGATTGTCACATGAGTGTGGGTTTAAATGATTAGCCCATTAATGGCTCTTTGGGCTAGTGGGAGATTGTTGGACATGTGAGCCCACGGCGAGCCATTATGCAATAAATGTTATTGCGAATATCATTCCCTGATCTGAAATGAAGAATAAATAATTTGCATAATAGGTCCCTCTGTACAATTAGGGTTATGTACCATGGCTATCTTAATGATCATACAGCTGTTGATTCAATTATTGAATCATAGAGGCTGGTGCTTGGATGAATATCTAAAGAGTTAGATTGAGGACTCATCAAGCACCGTCAAATGATTGTTAAGATGTGATCTCCAGCCTGAGTAGGAGATGGCAATCCTTTCTCACATAGGCTGATATCTGACCGACCTCTTGATGCAGGTCCTCTGCATAGGAATAGAGATTCGGAGGTGTCAGATTAGTTAGGTCAAAGAGTTGACTTAACGAGATGGAGATAACCTAAGTCCTATGTTGAATGTTGTCACAGCATAGGCACACATCCTCTGACCGGAGACAGATGTATTGCGATATGTCTGAGTATGTACATTTGACAGACCAATAGGTTGATGACCTAACCAAGGTCTATACACCGGCGCGTTGGTGTGCATATAAGGGCATATGAGTAATACGATCTCTCAAAGGGATCATACAGGTTCACTACTGAACCGGAAGACATGAGCTCACTCATGAGATATTGGGAGGAATCAAATTCCGTGCACGGTCGTCTCGCTTTGGAAGCTTGACTGAATTTGTAGGTTTGATATATACTTTTGGAAAGTATATGATCAAGACCTAGGTATGATATATGCTTTTGGAAAGTATATGATCGATACCAAATCCCAATGATCAAATGAGAAACTTAGTGATCAAACCCTAAAGAAGACAGTGTAAAATAGATCTTGATCTTCGGGTTGACCATGGGTCTTCCAGTATGCAGGATGTACAGGTATTGGGAATACCTGAAGGGTGATGTGATCATAAACGATTGTATATCCATGACGCTTCCATTCCGAGGGAGTGATGAAACAGGTCTGGATTTTAGTGACTCCTTTCAGTAGAGAAGCAATCCGATCTTAGTCCAAGTGTTGGACATTGATCTGAATGAGATTCAGATTCAAAGAGAAGATTGGATTTGCGGTCTTGATTTAATCAAGCATCTGTGGGAGGTTCGTAAGATCTGGATTTGAGATAAGATCTCAATATCCAAGTCACTATACATGGAATAATACAATCGCCCTGTCCTTATCTCCAAGTATCTGTGGAGAAAGCACATTATTCTTGAAAGGGTTCAAGAATAATTCTTTTGATGAAATATCCAAGCAAGGACTTGTTGATTAAATGAGATTTAATTATCAAGCTTAAATATGAATATGATTCATATTGTGAAAATGATTATCGAAGATAATTAAATGGGATTTAATTATCAAGGATTAAGAGAATGTGGATAACACTATCCATGATATATGTGTGTTATAAATGTGATTTATAATATACATATATAAGAGAGAGAATTTATGTAAATAGCATTTGTTAATTAATAATGTGGATTGGATTCACATTTAATAATTAATTGGAAATGCAATTTACTAATTAGTTTGGGTTGTGAATATGATTCACATAGTATTCAATGGCAAGATTGAAATATTCACAAATTAATTTGGAATTAATTTGGTGAATATTTATTGTGATTAATTAAGGAATAATAAGATAAATAAAATGGAGCAAAATGACGCCCCCCATTTTTAGGGAGGTTGGTTGACTCCATTTTTATTTATCACATTATCTCTTAATTAGTTAATGTTAAATTAAATTATGTTGATAATGTTGCAACATTTTTTAATTTAAATTAATGTTGTTGGTTTTAACCAACAACAATCATAGCCATTGATTTAGCATGGACCAAGCATAGCCTTTGGATCCATGTGTCCCATGGATTGAGATCCATTGGATCCTAAACTAATATAAATAGAGGGCTAGGGTAGCCTTCCATGGTACATCATTAAGAGTTGTACAAGGTGACAACTCTCTCTCTCTCTCTCTTTCTCATTCTCGCCCTCTCTCTCTCTTTCTCTTCTCCATTAAGTGGTCGTCCACTTTGTGTTGAGAAAGGAGAGACTCTCGGCTTCTTCTTCGACGACTCGTGGATCTCCATCTTCTTTGGAGTTTCTTACTCTAAAGGAAGACGACGGATTTCGTTTGACGAAATCGGGGGAGCCATCGCTTGGATCTTCATCGAGGATTGCGGGAAGCAACGTGACTTATCATCGCGCCCGCAAGTGCGTTCTTCGTGGATCGGACTTAAGATAGGAGGATCTCTACTTTGGGATCTCGCGATCACAACCACGCTTCAAGAGGTATTCCTTGTACTTTGTGGTTTGATGAAACGATCCGAGAAGTGTTCTCGTGATCATGTGGTTTCATCTTTAGTTTTAAAAATTTTAATTTCCGCTGCATCTAGCGACTAGTGCGACTAGTTGCTCCGATTGCATATGATGCGATCGTCACGCTTCCGTGATGCGCTTAAGGATACTCAATATCCTTCAGGCTCATCCTTGCGAGGGTCGTCGAGGTGAGCTAACTTAGAATCAGAATAATCGGAAGACTCGATTTCGTGATCCGTCAAATCTGATACACTCTCAGAAGGTGAAACCGAGTACTCATCATGTGTGGCATTCTCCCGCAGATAACCCTCGAGGAGAAATGCAAGATCATCGGTGAGAAATAGAGGATCAGGATCTAAAAGAGCATCTGCGCTGCTGTCAAGCACCCACTCTGTGTATCAGGATGCATCATCATCTGAAGTCTGGCTCTCGACAATCTGGAAGCAGGAGAAGGTATTGGTCATCATCGTAGAGGCTGGTAATGTGACTGCAGCTGATCCTTGCTCTGCGGCAATGCTGGCTGTCATCTGGTCCTTAGCAAGTGTACCTGTCTCATCAAAGTGGAGGACGAAAGGCTCAAATATAGGACTCTCTATATCTGGCCTCTTAAAGTTATGTCCCATATCGAGCTGTGGTTGCTGGGTTGAGTCATGGTATCTGTCTGAATCTGAGAAGTGTCTTTGTAGAAAATAAGCTGAATCATTCGGTACTAGAATCTGGAATGGCTGACTCGAACTCTAGCTGGAAAACCAACGAGAACTCTGGGGCTGACTCGAACTCTAGCTGTAGCGGGGGCTCCTCCGTCTCCTGGAATATCATAAGGTTTGATATCCAAAAATCGTCAACTGAAAACTCTGGGGCTGACTCGAACTCTAGCTGGAAAACCAACGAGAACTCGAGTAGTCTCTGGGTCAGAACCTCCACTGTAGTAGTCATGTCCTCTGTACTCTTTGGTGCTGCAGAATCCAAGTCCTCGGGCTGGTGTGTAGAAACTGTATCCTCATGTTGTACGACACACCTTACTGGTACTGCAACATCCTCATGTGTTGTCCCGACTACAGCATCTCTTGAAGATGGTCTCTGTGAAAGTAACCTCGAGATGGTATCCAGTAAGTCAATGTCGGAACTGCGATGTGAACCGTAACATGAGGTAATCACCAGTTCTATCTGATCCGCGGTCATCCCCCGCATAGAGATCTCGATAAGGTCGGTCGGTGAAAGTCTGTGCTCAGGAAATCTCCTCAAAAGGTCAAGAAACCTCGGCCATGCCTCATGCAGTGGCTCCTGGGGGTCTACTGAAAACTCTGTGATCAAGGACCGCATCATCTCTGCTCTACGCTGGGGAAAGTATCTCTGTAGAAACTCAAACCGTAAGTTTCCTCACGTAGAGAATCTCCTTCTCAACCGTCGGTGCCATCTCATGGCTCTATCCTGGAGTGTGAATGGGAAGGTCTTCAGCATCATCTCCTCTGCAGTGATATCTGAATAAATATATGTCCTGCAAAACTCCTCAAACTCGGACAGGTGAAGATAGGGCTCCTCGTGCACCTCTCCTAAAAATTTTGGCAGTCTTTGAATAAGCTTCAAATCTAGAATGAATGGACCTAATGTAGAAGCTGACTGAGCTCCCTGTCCTATCTGCTCATCCATCATGCTGGCAAAGGAGGCATCTGATACTCACGTCTGCTCTCTATGATCGCGTGCGAAGTGCACTCTCAACTCAGCAATGGCATCGTACGGACCTCGCATCTGCTCCATCTGATCTCCGCGGACGTGTAGTGCAGCATGTCAAGAGTAATGAAAGGGATGGGAGGTAGGGAACGGGAGGTTGGTCGGAGATCCGACCTCCCTCGAAGGTGGGATGGAATGATGGTCAGAAGATGGAGAAGCCGCAAGAGTCGGCAAGAAGTGAAGGGGATCCATCATCCAGGGATGCAAAAGAGGAAGAGAAAAATGAAGGGAGGGTGGGAGGGAGAAAGATAGATGAATAGATGGAGGAGAAGATAGATGGGGAGAAGGCTGAAGGGATCTGGAAACACACAAGATGAGAAAGCAAATCCCTGATTCAAATACTCAACACTGAGCTGAAGACTGTAAGGGATCGGTCAATTAACTTGTCACTTTTATTTAGGTGATCAAGTCAGTCTTTCAGAGCGATTACGTGAGCTGATAGGAATCCAATATTCTTAACAGACTATCCCGAATAAAAGGCCGGTAGTCTGTCAAGAAATCGGATATGGCTCTTGATGACACGCCTGATCACTCAGGTAAAAGGTAATCAAGGGTCGTTGCGACTCGAGTAACCAAGCGGTGTCAATCAAGAAAAATAGACCACCAAATCGGATAAAAATCAATCAAGCACAAATAGCGGTCTCGCTATTATATTAACCTGGTATAGCGACCAGGGTCGAACACAAGGAGCACGTGATGGCCTTGCGGCCTACAAAGTAGTCAGAAAAAAGGAATAAAATAAAATACAAGTGTTTTTGGTGGATTTTTAATGGTTTTTAATTTTTTTGGATTTTTAATTAATTAAGAAAATAAGGAAAGCAAAGAAACAACCAACTTCAAACAATTATTTAATGCATCAAAGATCAATCAAAAATTCAAATAAAAATGTTTTTATGTATTTTATGATTTTTAATGTTTTTGGTTAATTTTTGGGATTTTTCTGATTTTTATTTAATTTTATAAAAATAAAACAATGCATGAAAATAAAGGTACTGTCCAGCCGAGCTTGAGGGGCTTAGATAAAATATCTAAAAGTCCCCAAAAAAGCTTGGAGGTAATTTTCCTGTATAGAGAAAGAAACAAGGAAAATTTGGGCACTGGAATTATTGTTTTTGGATTTTTAAATTATTTATTAGAATTTTTATGAGGTTTTTAGTGTTTTGTAATTTTTATGAGTTTTATATAGTGAAAAATGACCACAATTGGTCAGAAAATCAAGCAAGACAAACTAAACAATAGCTAATTTTATTTTAATTTTTGGCTGAGTTTTAATATTTTTTTTGTGATTTTTTAATTCAGACAGTAAAGAAAAGGCATATTTTTGAATTTTTAAAAAAAGTAAACGAATTCAAAAATGTCTCCAAAAACTAGAGAAAATTTTACACTATGGCAGAAGCCATGTGTCCAATTTTCATCAAATTTGGAGTTGATTTGCTATTTTATTAAAATCAAACACAAGGGCACAGTACACAGGGACCTAAATGCAAATAATGAAAGTTCTGGGGGGTCCGGTACAAAAATCCCAAGAAATCACGTGCGAAGCACGTGTCTGGGGCACTCAGGGATCTAATTGCAAAGAAATAAAGTTTCTGGGCTAAATAATAACAAGTATTAAAAGCCCAGGGACCTTAGTGAAATTTACCCAAAAATATACGCACATGCACAAATTCCTCACGCACAGGGGTATAAATGCAATTATCTAAAAAGATTCAGTCATTAAGTAACATCCCAGAACTACAAGGGCATCAATGCAAATAACCCACAAAATCATGTGTCGAAGCACGTGTCCACAGCACATAGGGGTATAAAAGCAAATACCATAAAGGACAAGGTCCACTATGCAAATTACCCTACTGAAATAAACATTTTAAAATAATTACAGGACTAGATAGTAAATGTGAAAACTAGAGGGGCCTAAGAGCAATTACCCCATTATTATATCCGAGGGATGGGTGGCTGCCACGTGGCAGATCGGACGGTGCTAGAGCGGTGGCGTGCAACCAAGGTAACCCTCGGCGCGATCCGACGGCTGGGAAGCTCCCACGCGAATGGACGAACGTGATCTGATCTGGAGCGCCGAGGTCGATCGGACGTCTGGGGAGGATGGTGGAAGAACAGTTGGCCGGCGAGCTTCGCCGGCCCGATGCACGCACTATGCTCCTCCCCTGCTGCTCCTAAAGTGCGGAAGAGGTCCGCCGTGAAGGTCCGCAGCTGATGCGATGCTCCGATGAAGGCAGGGAGCTATGGAGAGCTCCGGCGATGAGGAAGACCTGGAGCTCCTGTGCTCTGAAGTCCCAACCTCCAGATGAGGTTGAATCGGCCTGATAGCTGCACAGGAAGAAAAGGCGGTCGAGGGCAAACTGCCTCGACCCATTAGCGTGCGAGAACGGTGAAGGATGCGTCGCTGTGGCGGCCCTCCGGCGAGCGGCGGAGGTGGAGAGTCGATATCCCTGCTCCGGGGCGAGCCAGGGGGGTTGGAAGGTCGGAGAAGGTGGAGAGAAGTCTGGTGAACGTGAAGCGACGGTCGGATGGGAGAATGGGTGATCGGAAACGACAGGCGGAGGTGGCGGAGCTACGGCTACCTGAAACTGAAAAATCCTAATCTAAGCTAATTTAAAGGCTAAGAAGGCTACCTGGCGGAGGCTGTCGACTGGCTGAAGCTCGGGGAGCTTCTGGGTCATTGCCTGCAAGGGGTCGTCGTCTCCCCGAAGCTGGGTGCGCTCGCGGCGGCGCACGGCGGCGAGAGCTGCCGGATCAGTGGCTCCCGACTTCTCGGGCCTCGCTGCTACTCCCACTCGCTCGGTTGTCACTCGTGCAAGGTGGAGGAGGTCACAGGCGTCGAGGGGGAGGTCCAAAGATGCGGGAAAAGGTCGCCGGAGGAGATGCTTTATATGCTCAGGGATCCGAGAAGAAAGAGATCGGGTGAGTCGCTCGTGCCTCGGATCCCTAAGATCCACCCCGAGCGAAGATCTGGGATGATCAAGGAGTAATCGGAGCCGGGGGTTAAGGTAATTGGCTGTCGGATCGAGTGGGAGATAATTGGAGAAGTCGGGTCGGTCATTAGATCCGAAAGCGAAGTGGTCCACAGGGGGGAGTTGATCGGGCGGTCAACATCCCCCGTGGACCAATGGGAGAAGGCCACCTCAGAAATAATTGAAAATTCATTTAAAAATAGAGGATGGCCGAATTATTAAAAACTCAAAAAATGAAAAAATGTTTATTTTATTTTTTTTCTATTTTTTGGTGATTTTTAATTAATTTTTCAAAATCAAATTAAGGTATTTACAATATAGTACTATACATATGTATATATACAATATTGACTTTTTAATTTTTGATTTTTAATTTGTTATTTTTGTGCATTTCTATTCCTATTTTATATTTTATTTATTTACAACATAAAAAGTAGAATATTTACAAAATTTTTTGGAATTTTTACTTTATTTATAAAGTGAAATAAATATAGGAGTAGCTATGTACATGGTGGATATGTACAAGTGATCTATGTTTATTTTCTTTTTGATTTTTTTCTATTTTTATCTAGATTTTATATTTATAAATATATACAATATATACAAACCACTTTTATTACATTTTTAGAGGAAAATATATTTATTTTATTTACAGGTATATTTACACACTTGAGCCCCTATCTCCCTCTACTTTGGCTTTTATGCGGTCAGGCCCATGCCGAGCCCTCCCTTGGGTTAGGTTGCTCAATATTTATTCTAAATATTTCCCTCTTTTTCTTTTGTCTCTTTACTCTTTTATTTTTACACAAAAACATGCTAATTATTTATTTTTACACAATGCATGTCTTTTGGTAATTATTTGTATTTACAAGTATCTACATGCATTTGCAAAGGTTTTTATAGCTAAAATATAAGAATAAAGAGTGATGAATGGGTATTCATCAGCTCTAACCTAGGATGCGGGTCACTCTTTCGCTCATCCAAACCAAACAAGGAGGGGGTTACTCTCCCCAAGACTGATTTTTAAGTGATGTGTCTTTTAGGGTCAAGTGTGATTAGCAGACCCGATTTTATTGTTTTTGTTTTTAGGTATTTTTTCAAAAATCGTCTAACAAATTTTCCGATTTCCTTTTTATTCCTAAGTCCAGAAAATAGGGGGAGGAAAAATGAAAAGCCGATGCGCGACAAAATCAATGATGCATGCATAAGATAAAAGGCGTACCTGACTCCAGCAGTCTACATGCAATTATGATCCGCGCATTAATGTAAACTAAGCTATATGGATGCAATGCGAGAACCGTCCTAAACAAAAGCACCTATTATCGTGAAGCACAGGTTTATTTGCCTAAGTCCAAGTGTGATCTATAGGAACAGATATTCTTATTAGGGCACCTGGCTCAACGAAATAAAAACTAGATCTAGGGGCTCAAGCACAGAAATCCACGTAAAATCAAAGAAAAAGTGAGAAAATCAAAAACAGCGGTGGGGTCCCCCGAGCACACCGGTGCTCGGCGAAACAGACCCTAAAAGTCCACAAGTCTCTGAAAGTCCTGGTATCTGTATTATTACAATACTAATGTGACTGAAAATAATACTAAACTACTCTACGCTAAACTACTACTCCCGCACTTCTGCTCAAATTCTCGCTCTCTCCTGCGGCTCCGTATAGAAGGGAGCCGCCTCCAGCTTCTGCGGTTGCTTTGGAAAGCCGCCTCGGTCCTCGGGCCCTCGCAAGAAATCAAACAAGAGTCACAGGTTATTAGAAAAATATGCAGATAAATCAGAGCAAAAATATATACACAACTATAAAAATAAAGCCGCAAAAAACCGCAAAAAATCAAAAGACTACTAAGTCGTGCTCCCCGACAATGGCGCCATTCTGATGATCGAGAAATTGACCACTCACTATCGAGCCAAGGTACAAAAACACTGATCATTGCGACACAAATAATGAGGCTCAGTCAACAAGAAAAAGAATCACCAAATCAAAAATAATCAGAAATGAAATCCGAATAACGGTCTTCGCTATTTATTTAACCTGATATAGCGACTAGGGTCGAATTCAAGGAGCACGGATTTGCTCAAAAGAGCCTACGAAGTAGTCAAAGAGATAAAAAAAGATAAAATGTATTTTTGGTGGATTTTATGTGTTTTTAATTTTTTTGTGTTTTTAATTATAAAGGAAATACAAGAAAAGAGCTAGAAAGGACAAATTCAACAATTTATTAAACACTCAAAAATGCTCAGAAAACTCAAAGAAAATTGTTTTTGTTTTTTATATTTTTAAGTATTTTTGATAATTTTCTCAAGATTTTATGCTTCTTAGTTGATTTTATAAAAATTGAAAAATGCAAAAACAATAAGGAAATGTGCAGTCAGATTTGAAAGGCTAATTAAAAATAGATAATTAGCCTATAAAAATCTGAAGGCAATTTTTATGAATATTGGAAATAAAAACTAAGCTACAGAAAGAGAAATTGCATTTTTTTGAATTTTTTAGAATTTTTAAAGATTTTTATTAGATTTTTAGAGTTTTGTGATTTTAGGTGTTTTATGAATCCAAAAATGCTGAAAATTTGAAAGAAATTCAAAGACAACAAAATAAACAAGTTCTAATTTTTTGTAATTTTTAAAAAAAGTTTTTATATTTTTAGTTGATTTTCTATTCCAAATAGTAGCAAAAATTAAGGTTTTTGTATTTTTAAAAATAGCAAAAAGCAAGAAAAATATCCCAAAAAGTTAGTGAAATTTTTACACAGTGGCAGGATCCACATATCCAAATTTCACTTGAATTGGATTTAGTTTGGTATCTTATTCAACCAATACAAGATGGACAGCACACAATGACCTAAGTGCAAAGAAAGTTAATTCCATGGACAAATATATAACATGTGTCAAGGCCAATGTTGCAAAAAGTCCAAAACACAAGAGCTCAGCACGCGACTTGCACTCACAGGGGTATTTATGTCATTCCTATTTATAAAATACCAAACAGTAACACCCCACAACTACAGGATAAAATATGCAAAAGTTCCACGATCTCACGTGTCGAGGCACGTGTTCCATACACACAGGGACTAAATAGCAATATCCGAGACTACTAGGGACCTACATGCAAATTACCCAAACTAAAAAACAACTAAATAAAATATTTACAAGACTAAACTAAAATATAGAAAGAACAGGGGCCTACAGGAAATTTACCCCTTTATTAATATCCATGGCTAAGGTGGCACCACGTGGAAGATCGGATGGTGTAGAACTGACGACGCCCCTTCGCTAATCGACGCTCCATATGCAACCCTCAGATGATCGAACGGCTGGCAACTCTCCGCAGGTGGACGGCTACGATCCAAACTGGGGGATGGGGTTGATCAGACGGCAGAGGAAGACCCTCGAAGAACCGGTCATCGGCGAACTTCACTGGCCCAATTAGCGTGCTGATGACCTCCGCCGGAGCTGCTCTGAGAGGGGAAATGATGGCCAAAGTCGTCCGCAGCTGGTGGATAGCTCCTATGAGGTCGGGAACGTCTGTAGAGCTCCAGCGACGATGAAGACCTGGAGCACCTGTGCTCTGAAATCCTAACCTCCAGATGAGGTTCTGGGGCGCTCTATCCTGCACAGGAAGAAAGAGTGGTCGAGGGCAAAGTGCCTCGACCCGGTTACGTGTGAAGATGGTGCGTGGGCGAGTCGGGGCGACGCTCTCCGGCGAGGCGACGGCGGAGGAGAGCGAGGATCCTGCTCCGTGGCGAGTCAGGGGGAATGAAGGGGTGGAGAAGGTGGGGCGAAGTCTAGCGGATGTGATAGGGTGGTCGAAAGGTTGAAATGGTGACCGGAATGGCGTGGTTCGGCCGAAGAAGGTCGGCAGCGCAAATATGAAAAACCTAAAATTAGAATAAGCTAGAGAGCATATGACCTAAAGGGTGGCTGAAATCGTCTAGGTTGGAGGTCGGGGACCTCCGGGGGTCGTCGCCTCGATGGTTCGATGGGACCAGAGGCTCCATCTCACCTGGTGGCGGAGCACAGCGGTGTGGCCGCCGGATCGATGGTTCACGGCGCTCGCGTCCTCCCTGCAACTCTCCCTCACGTTGCTGTCACTCAGGCGAAGATGAGGAGCTCATCAACGGCGAGGGGGATGGCCAAATATGCTTGAAATGGTGCGGCAGAGCTGAGATATATAGTGTCAGGGGTTCGACAGAGATGGAGTCAGGCAGCGAATCTTGGAGCTCGGATCCCTAGGAAAGATGGCGGGCGTGGATCCTGGATATGACGATGATAATCGGGGCCCGGGGTTTGAGTGGATGATGGTCGGATCGCGCCTGCGAAAATGGGAGAATATCGGGTCGCGGCGCAGATCTGGGCAAAGTGGTCCAGGGAGGGCAGTTGACCGGGGGTCAACGTTCCCCCGTGGACCAATCAGGAGCGACCAATTATTAATTATTTGTAAATTAAATTAAAAATAGTAAATAGCTTTATTTCAAAATATTTCAAAATGAAAATGTTTATTTATTTTCAAAGTATTTTTTTAGTAGATTTTATTTATTTTTTTAAAAATAAATTATGTACTTATATTATTATTATTATATACAGGTATATTCACATATGTGTTTTTTATTTTTATTTTTAATTATTTTATTTATGTACATTTATTCCCATTTTATATTTTATTTATTTACATCATAAAATATGGAATATAAAATAGTTTTTATTGGATTTTTATTAATTATTTACAAAGGTAAAATAAATACATCTTTTATTCTACGTACATGGTATATATACACTGGTGAGAGAGAAAGTATTTATTTTTATTTTCTTTTATTTTCCCCATTTTTATTTTATTTTTATAAATATATACAAAATAAAGGGGACACATAAATATTTTTATTTTTATAAAATAAAATATTTACAGAAAGAGGGGTATTTACAGCATGTTGAGTCACCCTATCTCTCTCTACTTATTTTATTTTGTGGTCAGGTCCTTGTGGAGCCTTCCCTTGGGTTCAGGTCACTCAATATTTATTTTAAATATTTCCCTCTTTTTCTTTATTTCTTTATTCCTTTATTTTTGTGCAAAAGCATGCTAATTATGACTATTTACATGATGCATGCATTTTGACAAATTATTGTATTTATAAACATTTAAATGGTCTTTTACCAAGGTTTCTAGCTAAAATAAAGGAATAAAGAGTGATGAATGGGGATTCATCAGAAAACGACAAAATTTGTTTCATGTGAATCAGACTTCGTTTCGATTTGTTATGATTTTCGGAAGAAATAGAAGCAAGGAGGTTTAAGACGTCATTAACTCATAATGACCATCATTAAGACTAACTAAATATGATTAAAGAAACTAATGATAGATTGAGGATCATCAATGATGATTAGCGAATACTAATCAATGGTTAGCAAAAGTTAAGCGTAAGCCATGAAGGTCAAATCACGATTAGTAAGAGTTAATCACATTTAGTACTAATTAAGCATTATTAGCGAATCTAGAATCTTCTGCATAGTTCTAACTTAAGTCCTAAGTTTCAGATAAGCTTTGGTCAAAACCATGGGCTAAATTCATGGGCTGTTAACCGCGGTTAAGGTATAAACCATGGTTTACTAACCATGATTAGCAGCTTTCTGAAGCCTATAAATAGCCCCCCTACCCATTCAGTCTCTACAAATTCCACTACCACCAATTGCCCAATGGTAGGGTCGAGAGTTCGGGAGAAGGAGAGGAAGGCGGGGAAGTAATGCTAGTGAAGCACTGCTGGGAAAACGATGGGAAGAAAGGTACGATCCACACTTCGTTTGCTTCGTAAGCTAGGTTTTCGATTCGTCTTCTTTTTCTAGCTTTAGTTTCGATTCATCTTTCTTTTCTATTCATTTCCTGTTGTGGTTCAAGGAGAAATTTGTGTAACACCCTACTTAGGTGCGGGTGGATATGCACGTCAATGAACCCTGTGACTCGTCACACTTTCACTCATCTAAGACGTATGGTGTCTACCGATTCTCCATTGCTTATGTTTATATTCTTTTTATTACGCTTTTATAGTTGCTTAGAGATATCTGTGTAATACCCTACTTAGGTGCGAGCAGTTATACACGTCAGTGAATCCTGTAATTCGTCACACTTTCACTCACCTAGTACGTGTGGTGTCTATCAATTCTCCATCTGTTGTTTGATTATATTCTTTCAATTTTGATATTGTTTTCCTCTTAGTGAAATTATAGAGGAAACTCTTTCCGTTTTTCTTTTTAAATATATCCAGGTATAAGGGGAAATTTTGTCGAAATTTTCATACAAATATGTCACGATATAAAGGGAAACTCTATCGAAATTTTCATAGAATATGTCCCGATATAAGGGAAAACTCTGGCAAAATTTTCATAGAAATACGTCCCGATATAAGGGGAAACTCTGCCGAAATCTTCCTATAAATATCACCCTGTATAAGGGGAAACACTATTGACATTTTAAGAGAAACTATGTTCTTCGTATTCTTCTTATGTTCTTCGTTCATTCTTCGTGTTCTTGGTACGTTCTTAGCATTTTTGATATAAAAATGAAATTCGATCATTTCAAGAGCCATAAATCATCCTTTATGAAAACAAACAATGATAAAGTATTGCATATGCGAGAGAGATCTCGATTAGGTAATGAAATCCTTCCTTTTGTTGTTGGGTTTTCATATGAGATCGTTGAGATTCCTGATTTTATGTTCTTCACTACAAATAATGCTAATTTTATCGTTTTTGAGAAAATATGAAAAGTAATTTTGTGATTTCAACTAAAATAAAGTCTAAGCATCGAATTGATGTAGTGGCTTGGAAGTTAGGGTTTGGAAGTAAAAATAAGCATAAATATGAGTACATAAACATATGAATTAATATGTGTGTGTGAGGCTATACTTAATGTTGATCATTATGCAAATAGAAGATTTAACGAAAGATTTATATCATGGGAATTGATGTGTATTGAGTTGGATCCTGATTCAAGTAAGAAGACCTGGTAGTAGACGTATGTTACATTAAGAATGATTGGGAGTAGAACTGCAGATCAGGCATGCAACCTGTAGGTTTGTCTGAAGGAACCCGTATTGGTTTGAACCTACATAGGTGGTACACAATTGCCTTATTTTGATAAGTGCGCATGAAATGAAGGATTTGCAACACATGGTAGTGGGTGTCGATATATTTGACTTGAATGAGGGAAGATGTAGTCATGGCATGTGGAGGCACATGTGGTTCAATAGCGACTGGGTCACGATATCATGTATTTAAAGCCGCTAGTTTATGTGAATAAAGGTTAGCATGCGATTTTAAATAATCGATTACTCAAGGATGGTGTGATTATTTATTTGTCGGGCTGAGGGTTTGAAACCCTAGATAATAAAAGAGAAGGAAAATTATCAGGGTAGTATTAGAGAATTGGTTGAGGCGACATGCGGTAGCATAAGCTCACCAGATCAACGCAATCTCAAATCCCGAAGTGTCCACAACTTCGGAGTCCATTAATGGTGGAGTTCCCCGAGACTAATCTCTGATGTGGAATAGAAAGGAATATGACTTAAACTAATGAGAATGAATGAAACTTTTTTGTGATAACAAGTTTTCAAAAATTACACAATTGTTGCTTTTCTCTTCTTTGTTACTTAGCACTCTCTAATTGTTATCCCAAAATTTATGGAAAATCCAACATGTGTTGGTGAGCCATCACAAGGACTTTAATAATCCCACCAACTAACATAGTCATCTCCATCGAGCCACTTTGTAAGGTATTTTGTAATCTTTTTTGTGCATTTCCTTTCCAGTTGATGTACATGTAAATGATTATAGTGGGACAATGTATCATGTGGACTTTATTTGTGAATGGAAAAGTGTTGAAATACTTCCTTTAGAGTATTTTAGCTGCTGTCTATTTCTGAATGTTAGTTGTGTTCGATGAATAAATTATTGTCGAGTAACCAGATTCAGATATGGGAGGATCCGACGACCCAGAATCGGGGTCATGACACTCGGTGAGCTCGAGCCTGTTATCGAGCCAGCTCGGGCTCGATAAAGCTCGAGCCAAGTTAAGGCAACTATGCATGTAGATCATGCACTCAATCTATTTATATGGACTCCCTGCACCCTACGAGTTCAACTTTACCCAGTGTAGGACTAAAGTAAATCCCCTTATCGAGCCCTTATCAAGTTATCGAACCAAGTCCTTGCCAAGCCCCTTATCAAGTTATCGAGCCCCTTATCGAGTTGTCAAGCTAAGCCGGCTCGGCTAGCTAAGCTATCAAGCCCAAAATTCTGTCTCAAGCTCAGCTCAATAGCTTAATGAGTCAAGCTCACGAGCCCTTATCGAGCCGAGCCCGAGTGTGGCTCATTGTGCCATGACTAAA
Organism: Ottelia alismoides; assembly: GCA_037367405.1. Classification (NCBI taxonomy): domain Eukaryota; kingdom Viridiplantae; phylum Streptophyta; class Magnoliopsida; order Alismatales; family Hydrocharitaceae; genus Ottelia; species Ottelia alismoides. The sequence goes on along the minus strand of JAZKJV010003953.1, from coordinate 242,336 downwards.
TAGCCAACCCTAATCCCATCTCCACCGTCCAGGGCATTAAAGACCTCACATGATTCAAGCACGTAAGGATATTTTTTATTTACAAGCCCTCAAAGTTCGGGGATTGCTTCGGGAACTCACACTACCTATTGTAGGCACTCAGAGGACACAAGGCATGCACATGCCCATGATGGGCTTTTTGCACAAGCACCCCTAATAGTTCATTGGGAGGCCCTCCTTTTGAGTTCGACTTAAATTGTAAAATCGGTTAAAACCCTCATCTGTTTGACGTTTCATTTCTATCCCGTTGATTTTTTAGTGATTCAAGTTGCATTTTGTGTCCTATTCTGACCTCTGCATGCCATTAAAACCTAGGATTTTTTGACATAACTAGGTTAATTATGAATTTATATTTAAATAATGTTTTTTCTTGTTAATTTCATAATTCATTCATGTGATTGAATTATAAGTTGGATTTTTATATGTTATAGCTTTGTCGGTCCTTTGTATGATCCCCAAGTTTCATTGAAAACTATGACATTGAAAAGCTTGGAGAATTTTTGGAAGATTGAGACTTTTGGAATTAATTTAGGAATTGTATGAACATTATGCAAAAAGAAAAAACATCTGCGTGTGCCTTTGATTACTCTACCATCTGGATTTTGTATGTATTTTATTTATCCTGCTGTCTACTTATTAAACGTAAAAAAACTATCCTTGACATTCGCAACAAATGACACATCAGTTCATATATTGCTAGCGGTGGCTAATATAACAGCGAATAGCCATTGTCTTTTCCATCAACATTCACAAATAGTTGTTGCAAAATATGATGGATGATTAACATAAATTCCATGACAAAGATAACAAATAATTATTGCTATATGAACCATCACGACCATTATAGACATTGTTGTAAATTTCAAATACAATTTGCTATATGATGTTTGTTTGTTTTAAATGCCGGAACACAATCTAACACATTAGTTTAATATTTTATTTTTATTTATTCAGTTTATTATTAAAATATAGTTAAATATAATATAGGTAAATTTTCATATAATTTTTAATAGTGTTTTATATTTTTAGGTATTTCTAAAGTTTGTGATATATATTTTTTTATTTTTAAATGATTTATTAAAAATAGTAAATATTTTAATTTTCAAAATATGTTGTAGTACTATATATAGCATATAATATGGTACTAATATGTATTTTTTAGTATTTTTATATTTTTTATTTTTTAATGTATCATAGTATAATAGTATATTTATTGTATATGGGGTATTTCTCCAATTATAGGGAAATTTGGAAGCGTTTGTGTAATATCAGAAAGCTACAGGGGCTCTGCGTGCAAATTACCTACCAATCATGTGATGCTCACGTGTTAAGATCCATCTAAACTTATTGGCAAATAGCAATAGCACGAGGGCTGATGCGAAAAATCTCCAGATATCTCGTGTGTGGCACGTGCCTCAAGTTGTAGAAGGACATGCATGAAAATTACAAAAGTTCGAGGGCATCCCTGCAATTTGCCTCAAAAATATCAGGTCGCACACATGCGTCGTGCATGACCGCGAAAAACGGTGGGGGCGGTGGTGCGCTTCTGGTGTCAACGCATGACGTGTTCACAATCGTTCGATCAAGTCCGATCGAGCGGCTGAAATGAAATGCCCCAAATGTTCTTCCATGCTTCGTCTCGCGGCGATGATCTTCAAGATGCTTAGTAATTCACACAATGGTGGTTTTTTGTGAGAATAGTGATTGTTCATGTTACATGTCATGTTGCTATTCGACTGATGGTGCGTCCAGATCTACAGCGAGGAATTGAACTATAGTTTGTCGATGAAGTCCAGGTGGAGCTCGATCTGATCGTTGTGGAAGAAGATTCTTCCAAGTTGAGGCTTTGATCATCCAAGGTAGAGATGCTCGATTCGAAAAGGCACTTTGCTTGGAATGCTATGATGGTCGGTGAAGCTTCAAACTTACATATGATTGAGAAGAGCTGCAATTGATCGCTTGGTTCGAAGCATTGCGACCTCGACCATAAGTTATGTGAAAATGGGATGAATAAGGATGGTGAAACGTTGGAAATGAAGGAGAAGATCTAGATGAAGGTGGATCGACGATGGAGTCGAGAATTACGGATTTAGATGTGATCGGAAACAAGAGAAAATGGAAGGGGTGAACCGAGAAATTAAGAGGAAATTAGAGGGAATGAGAAGAGAAGGAGAACTAGAAGCGAGATCGAGAGGAGAGGAGAGAGATCGCAGATCTACTAACCTAGAAACTATGATGGAAGGAGGTAATTGTCGGTAGATCGAACCTCATAGGAGGCTTGATGGTCGTTGCCTCTACATGCGATTATCCTGGAGGCTCGAGCGTGCGACTGTAGAGCAAAGCTACGTTGAGGGTGGCAATGATCTCATCAAACTCTCTCCTCGCTCTCCTCACTCGATGACGGATGGAAAGGGACCCCGTCACTAAACCTCTCTCTCTCTCGAAGCTCTGGAGACGATGAAGAAATGGTAGATGGCTTCACCAAGGGAGCTCGAAGGGAATAAAAAGGGTATGGAGTCTTGGAGCCCAATAAAGTGGATGGGGTCACCGAAGGGGGGAATTCTATGACCGTGAAGTTGTTGGGCCACTGACTTAACGATCGGTGGTTGGAGAAGTTGGCAACCGGAGGAGAAGACGGAGGAAGGCAAAAGTCGCGATGGAGATGCGAGGGAGAAGAAAGAGAAGGGCGAAGCGGGCATACGACACACGCAAGAAGAAAAATAAAAATAAAATAATTGATTGATTACTTAATTTAATAATTAGACAAATTAAATTTAAGAAATAATTGAATAGATAATTATGGAATTAAATAAGTAATAAATTAAATATATAATGAAATATATAATTATTTAAATAATTAAATAAATAATTAATTTTATTTAATTTATTTCAATAATAGAATATTAATAAAGATATAAACATGGTGGATGGTATATATTAAATAAGATAAAATTAAGGTACATTGTACATTGTATACCAATATGGTCTCAAAATCTATTTTTCACATATTAACTCTGATTTTAGTGAAATTAGTGTCATTTGATAAATAATTCTATAAATCAAACTTTAAAAGTTACTACGCCTAATTCGGAGTCCATATGGCCAAGTTATGAGGTCCGAAAATTTAGGTCACATCTTCGTAGCTTCGAGATTTGTTGACCTTTTAACTTAAGTTATATTTTTGTATTTTTATATTGATTTAGAAATACATTGGAAAAAGAATTAAGTTAAACAGAATTAAGAATTAATAATATTATTAACTAGAAAATCAGGAAGTTTCTACATATAGTATATATAGACAAAGTGGCCCAAACGCCAAAATTACCCTTTCATTTTAAATATTTTTGATATTTTAATGAATAATATTAGTTATAGAATGGAGTTCAAAGTGAGTTTGGTCAATTTGGGGTTTTCTATAAATAATTATGAACCTTGAAAGTTGGCTTTATAACTTTTTCGGTTCATCATAATTAATTAATTTTTTAATGAATAATTATTGATATTTTTATAAATTAATATATATTAATATAAACAACTTTCATGAAGAAAGTATTTTGGTTTGAGTTTTTTGTGATAAATAAAATAGGTGAAGTATATATAATATGAAAAATATGTTTATGTATAATTATAGTCCTGGTTTTCTGATAGTTTTATACATTAGGATCATTATCTCCTCTACTTATTTATTTTGCAGACCACGTCAATATTGATCCGGTCTTTGGGTTAGTATCGGTATGTATATATATATATATTATATATATATATCTTTCATTTTCTTTTATTTTTCAATTTTTTTATTATTTTATTTTAGATAACATAAGTGTTAAATATATAATATTAATATTTATGGTTAGAATGTTAATTAGTAGGAATTAGTGAGTATTTACAGAGTTTTAGCCAAAATGAACGAATAAGGGCGATGAATCTAGATTCATCATATTCACAGGAGGTTACCCCGATTCACACATCCCATTAACCAAACAGACCGTAATAGGTCATTGGGAGGCCCTCCTTTGAGTTCGGACTTATAGTGTAGAAGCTGTTAAAACCCTCATGTGTTTGACGTTTCATTTCTATCCCGTCCTTGATATTTTTTAGTGATTCAAGTTGCATTTTGTGTCTATTCTGACTTCTACACGCCATTAAAACTAGGATTTTTTTGACATAACTAGTTAATTATGAATTTATATTTAAATAATGTTGCTTTTCTCGTTAAATTCATAATTAATTCATGTGATTGAATAATAAGTTGGATTTTTTTTACATGCTATAGCTTTGTCAGTCCTTTGTATGATCCCTAAAGTTCATTGAAACTATGACATTGAAAGGCTTGGAGAATTTTTGGAAGATTGAAACTTTTGGAATTAATTTAGGAATTATATCAACATTATGCAAAAAGTAAAAACATCTGCGTGCGCCTTTGATTGCTCTACCATCTGGATTTTTTATGTATTTTATTTATACTGATGTCCACTTATTAAACATAAAAAACTATCCTCGAGATTCGCAACAAATGACACATCAGTTCATATATTGCTAGCGGTGGCTAATATAACAACGAATAGCCATTGTCTTTTCTATCAACATTCGCACTAGTTGTTGCGAAACATAAGATAATCAATAATCATTGCTATATGAACCATCGAGCAATATAATCATTGTTGTAAATTTCAAATATAATTTGCTATATGATGTTTGTTTGTTTTAAATGCCGGAACACAATCTAATATCTTAGTTTAAATGACAAGCTTCCAGTGGGATTAATCTATCTGCAGTGTGCACTTGACGAAAACAAAAAAAGAGGTCCCAGTTAGGAGTTAAAGATAGTAACGTGCCTATCCCATGCAGCATTACTATCCTTGATATCAAAAACAAACGTGGACAGGAGATCATCATACCCCTCTCCTTTCCTGTTTCAGCAGGTAAGGCCAAAAGTATGCGGAGGTCCAGAAATAATTCGCATTTTGAGATGTCGCCCATATTGCTTTGCTTTCCTTGTGGGACGGGGGATGGCAGAAGCACAAGTAGAAGTAGAAGCAGAAGAGTAAGCGCTCCACATCCATCATCATCACGCATCTGCATGCTTTTCTGTGCATGCGTAATTCATTTCAAACCAACCTGCAGCAATCATAAGGCCTTCGTTTCCAGTGAGAAAGGAGAGAAACGACGTCCATTTCTCGCGAGATTCTTCTCATTTTATCTTGCTTCTCAAATGTGCGTCTACATGTGTATTTACATGTGTGTTATGTGCTACCTTCATCCTGTTTTTTATTTCTTAAGATATTTTCTGAAATATTTTGGTGGATTTAGTCCATTATATGATACCATATCCTCATTCAAATTTCGTTTGAAACGGATATTCCTAACACATCCATCTAGAATGAGCCGATTTCGGCAATTCTAAAACAAATAAATTTTAGTTGTCTTAATAGAATGGGATAGGAGTTTCGAATTGAGTTGAAATTTGAATGACATTATGGTATCATATAGTGATCTAACTCCATCGGGATGCTTTCAGAAAATATCTTAGGAAATACAAAAAATAAGGGCAAGGAGAAATGTGTATGCCCCACGAGGGAGGGGCTAACTTGGCCCCCCTACAATTTCTTTCATATTTTTGTGCGGTTAGACATTTGGAAGGGATTTTTGTAACTCAATGATTGTCCTTCAAATTTCATGTAAAACAGACATTTTTAAGTTGTCCATCTAGAAGGGTCTAATTTCAGTAATTTTGAGATAGTTAAAATTTGAGGTCTTGATGGAGGGGTTAGGAATCTCTAATTGGGTCGAAATTTAAATAACAAAATAATGCCATTTAATGATCAAACACCCCCCTGCGTTTCTAAAAATTTATAAAAAAAATTAATAAAGGTAGGGGAGCCAAGTTAGCTCCCAATAGTAAAATGTGATGTCCTCGAGGGGAGCCAACTTGGATACCCCTTCCCTTATCTTTTCATTTCTTAAAAAAAATAAAAACAACTAAGGGGATTTAGTCCACTAAATAACAACATGCTATCATTCAAATTTTATATAAAACATGTATTCAAAACATGTCCATAAAAAAATCAATTTTAGCAACTACGAGAGTGCCAATATTTGACAGTCTTGATGAACGGGTTAGGAATGTTAGTTTTACACAGCATTTGAATAAAAAATGGTTCCATATAGTTTAGATACCCCACATATTTTCAGAAAATACCATAAGAAATAAAAAATAATGGTGGTGGAAATCAAGTTGGCTCCCATTGCGGGTAGGCCCATTAAACCCACACACATGTGTATGTCGTATATGTGTGTGCATGTGTGTGTACATACATACGTACGTACATATGTGTGTGTGTGGGGGGGGGAGGGGGGAAGTATGCACCAAGGTGCATATGCATATAAGTATATATGCACCAGTGCTACAAGCGTCCATTTTTTCTATATTTGGAAATGAATCCTTGGAGGATTTACTTTGATATTAAGTGGATTATGTTTTTCAAATTTCATGTAAAGCAGACATTCGTAACATGTCCATATGAAGAAGGCAATTTCGACAATTCCAAGACCATTAAAATATGATTGTCTTGATAGATAAGTTAGAAGTCTCTAATTAAGTTGAAATTTAAATGAACTCATGATGTTATATTGTGATCTACATACCCCAAGGATTAATTTCAAAAAATAGAACAAAAAATAAGCGTTTGTAGTACTGGTGCATGTAGAATGCAACTTGGTGCATATTCCCCTATATATATGCGAAAAAAATGGGGCTACCTCATGTTGGTTACCCAAGTTAGCTACTTCGACACTTATTTTTATTTTTTAGAATTCTTTAATGACGCATGGGGGGTTAAGTTAAACTAATAAGAGTAATATCTGTTTCAAAATTCATGGAAAACCGACATTTCTAACACGTCCATATGGAAAACATCAATTTCAGCAATTCTAAGTTCGTTAAGTTTTGAGAGACTTGATGTATATGGTAAGAGTTTGAATGTAGTTGAATTTTAAAGGAAAGTATGATAACAGTACATGATCTAAATTCTTGAGTATCGTAAAAGATATCATAGAAAAATAAAAAAGATGGACGTAGTAACTTAGCTACCCCACATGGGGTAGCTTCCTTTTTTCCATACAAATATTCCACATGGGCTAACTCAGCTACCTGAGCCATCAATCTCTAACATTTATTTTAAATCATACAATAGAGGTAAATAACCTATTAATTGCATTATTTTATGGGAAATCTATTTCAGTCATTTTGTCATATTTTAAAAAAGAATTTGACAACCATAACCTAATTCAAATGGGCTCTCTCTCTCTCGGTAGTGGCAATAATGACAAGCGGTGGTGGTGCATGGATGAAGAGGTGACAGTGCGTGGAGGTCCTTGACATTCAAGGAGGCGGTACACTGATGGAGAGGGGAGCACACGACCACCTAGAAGTAGATCGTGTGGCTACACTCAATGACCTAGGAGGTTGTATGGTTGCACACGACCAGGATCGTGGAGGAGTGTGGCAGCATGTGGCGGACACAAATCTCCCAACCGTGTTTCAATGATCTCGATATTGATTGGTCAATCAGATCCTCATGTTGGTTTGATCTTAAACCTGCTTTTATTGAGTTTTTAGGACTTTTAATTGTTTTGTGTGGAAGAGCATGATGAGAAATGGTGATAACACGGTTGGAAAGGGAAGCATGCTATGGCACACGACCTGGAAGATGGAGGAGCATGAAGATGTACAGTCTGAAGACCGCGCTAAGGTGGTACAGTGGAGGCAGATCTTAGTTTTACATTTTAAGGCACATATTATATTTTCTACAGATCCTGATTTATTTTATAAATTGTAGAATGGCTTTTACAAATATCGATTATTTTTTTACAATATTAGATCATTTTTGCTTAGATCAATTTCTAACAGTCTACTTTTTGTTGCGGAATTCCGCACAAAATTTTTACAAAGGAACACAAAAAAGTTATAAAGGAACGTGAAAACATTACAAAGATCTATACAATGCTACAAATAGGACTTACAAAAAGAGCACGAATTTTACAAAAGCATTCAAAGAAATTACAAATATTTATGAAATATTACAAAGGACAACAAAATTTACAAATGAAAATAATTTACAAAAAAAACTAATGAATGAGAATGTAAGAAAATGTATGGTTGAATTGCACAAAATAGAATATAAATTCTAAATAATATGATGTTTACTAATATTATATCACATTAAATTGCATTTGTTGAATCGATAAATAAATTATTATGAAAAATTCCAAACTAAAATGAGATTAAAATGGTGATTGACATTATTAAATGAAATTTAAACTTGAAAGGAAATAAAATGACTAAAATACTCTACTTGACAATGCTCCATTGGATCGGGAATCAATGGATCTCATCTCATTTGAAAGTTACTATATATATTCAACAAGAATTAGGATCTCATTTCATCCACGGGCAAGCACACAACGGGAATAGCTTACATCGATGGAAAAAAAATCCCATGTACAATGAATGGAGTTGCCACCTTCAAGAAAAGATTTCCTCACTTAAAGGAGCCGTCATTCCTAAGAAAAGATATCCTTCTTTAAAAGCGGTATCACTCCATTGAAGATGGCATTCGCATAATGCAAAAAATACATTGAAGAGATATAATCCATATCCGATCAGTCACCGTATCCTTTTATACATATTTTGACATTCGTATCTGTGTCCGTTTTAAAATGGTTACGGATATGGATATTGTTTTGATATCCGCAAACATCTATATCTGTATTCGTATATCAGTTTTCGCATATAAATATAATGATAGATTTAGTTTTATCCTATATAGCATAACTCTATACCTTATTTTACCATGTTTATATAAGTTTATAATACAAACACATTTAGTAAATTTATATCATGTGTTTTCCATCCAATTCATATATATTTAAGTTGATTTAATAGAGTATTTCTAATATTACTCGTATGCAACCAGTATCCATTTTTTCCTCTGTATCTGTTTTTTAAAGATATGATAAGATAGTTTTAATATTCGTCAATATATGTATCCGCATCCATTTTTGTATTTAAAAACAGATAAGGATACTGTAATATCATATCCATATATGTATCCGTCCATTTGCTTCTCTAACTGCCACCTATATGAAAAGATCTTCTCGCTTATGGGTGCTGTCACTCTTAAGAAAATATATTCTTCTTAAATAGTGGTATCATTCCCAAAAGGACCTTCACAAAAAATACAATAAAGCCATATATCTTAAGGGCCTATCCAGTTGGAGAATAGACCCAGGAATAAGGGGCATATTCCCCGTCTCTCTCCTCCTTCCCCTCGTACGGTAATTTCCCTCCTCCCTCACCCTCGACCCTATTCTCGTGCTTCCTTATTCTCAGCCTTGCGCCAACGACCGCCACATCTCCCAACCTCCCCGAAAATCCCAACACGTAATGTCTCCCCCAATGGGGCCTTTCCTTCTCTTCCTCTGCTGCTTGATCTACTCCTTTGTCGCCCTACCCGTGTCTGAAGCTTCACTTGTGAAGCTATAATCTTTCCCTATGCATGTCCTAACCTTGATTCATGAATCACCAATCTTTGGTGGGTCGCTTTAACTCTACCGTCAATAGGGTGGTTGGACTTTGCAGGAGTGCCTTTTGAGTCAATGACAGGGCTCTCCAACCGTAAAGACGTGGTCCTCTCTTACCCCTTGAATTGTCTTCTCGAGCATGTCCTTTGTGATGAATATCCATTTCATCACCTTTATTTTTCATTTTGGCCTTAAATCCCTAGCTAAATGCATGTATATATCATTAACTTATCATAATATACACTCTCTGGTTTGTATAAAATGATGTATAAAACATTGTATATTTAGTGTATTTAATTACAAAATAAAAGAATAAAGAAAGAAAAGAAAAAGAAATGGGACACCATAGGTGTTGAGTGACCCTAAACCCTGAGACCCAGTCATCAAGATGACTTGGTAGAAGCCTATGCATGGGGCAAGATTGAGGTGGAATTAATGTATTTCATTGATATTTTATTTGAGAAGATTTTAATTTGATTAGTCCTCTCGTGATTATTATTGATTATTCTTTGAGGAATAGGATATAATGCAGGAATCAAGGAAAAATTACTTCCATTCCCTGAATTTTTATATGATTAAGATCTAATATATTTGAGGCTTAAATCATAGGGAAAATACGGGCCAAACTATTTTGAGAGATGATCACAGAATGAACCTTTCATACATTGATTCTTTTTAGCCTTCTTTTGAGATATTCATGTGATAAATATTTCTTGAATTTATTTTGATATGTGATTTTATTTGAGGATTAATTTTGTATTTGAATTGAGGATTAAAAAGAAAGAATCGCAGATCCTGCACGTCTTTATTCCCTCTATTTCTTTTGTTATCTTTGCATTATATTTTCATCATCGTATTTATTTTATTTTATTCAAATTATTTCTTGACATAGAAATTAAGATATTATTGAATTAATTATTGCAAGAAATTTAAAACCATGCAACTAGAAAGACATTGTTCCCTGTGTTCGACATTGGTAGATTCGCTGAGTAAAAATTGTTCCATTATACTCAAGAATTGTGATTTTTTATTGATCGTTTTTCATCTCCTATATTACAGTTAAGGATTATTAAAAGATTTGGATTACAGTTCATCAACTAGTGTTGTTGCCATAGAATGGTGTATTTTTAGGGCTTTAAATAAATTTGTGTAATTAATTTTTGTGAAATTAATTTCTATATCATTTTTGTTTGCATTTTATTTTTTTGCATTTTATCTGCATCCCCATCTCACTTCATATACTAACCGTAATTTCTCTCTTTGCAGATATATCGAAGTGATTTTTTTGACAAAAATCAAGGATTTGCGAAGAAGAAGACTTTGATTTAATTTTCGTGAGAGAGAGAGCTTAGATTAGTTTATTTTTGCATAATTTGTAGGATCTCTCTAAACCTTAATTTTGTAATAGTTTGGATTGAACTTTTTGGTGTGTGCCGGGTCTGTTTCAACCCCTTCTGTATGGTTGGAACCCGATTTGAGTGGCATAAAAATTAAGTGCACATACGGTAACTTAAATATTTAAATCTGATTTAACTATATGTTTAGTGTGTTTTCATCTATACATATATTTAGTGTAATTTTTTAATTCCTTGTAGATTTTTGTGTTATTTCATCTTGATAAAATTAATTCTTATTTCATCTTGATAAAATTAATTCTTTTTGGAAGGATTCTATTGAGGGTTTATTTTGATTAATTGTCCATTGATAATTGATCTTTTAATCAAGGAATTAATCTCCATATGCAGCATCATCGATGAGGAATTAATGTATTTCCTTAATATTATTTGAAGAGATTTTAATGTGATTAGTCCTCTCGTGATTATTATCGATTATTCTTTGAGGAATTCGATATATTACAAGTATATAATCAAAGAGAAATTAATTCCACTTCATGATATTTTATATGACTAAGAATCAATTTTCTTGAGGCTTAAATTACAGGGAAAATAAGGGGTAGATCTATTTTGAGAAAATTATCACAGATTGAAACTTTGATACTTAGTCTGCATTTAAGATATTCAATTAATAATTATTTATTGAATTTATTTTGAACTATAATTTTTATTTGAGAATTAATTGAGTATTTGAGTTGATGATTAAAAAGAAAAAATCATAGATCCTACGCTTCATTATTCCCTTTATTTCTTTTGTTCACTTTGCATTACATTTTCATCATCGCATTTATTTTATTTTATTTTCAATTTATTTTCTAACATAGAAATTAAAAAATAATTTAATTAATTATTACAAGAAATTTGAAACCACGTAACTATAAATACACTATTTCCTGTGTTCAACCTTGGTAGACTTGCCAAGTAAAAATTGTTCCACAATTTTCAAGAATTATGCTTTTTGGTCAATCGCTTTTCATCTCCCGTACTCTAATTATTATTAAAAGAGATGGATTATTGTTCACCACTCCTCTAGTTTATTTCATCATGCCCCATGAGAGTAAAGAGCGGAGGGAGGTAGCTGACGAAAGAAAGGTAGGACCGGTGCCAATGGACGTGACTGACTGCTAAAAGGATCGAGGCAGGATATCAGATCTCAGATAGATAGGGAAAGCCCTCCACGGGTAAAGGGGCAGATGTAGTCAAGTGGATTCTTTTCCCCCTTCTTTTGGTCCAATAGGTTCTAAGCTGACCAACGTCAGTTTCCATTGGGTTCTGAACTCCATATGGGGAAGGAGCGGTGTTGTTTGCGAGGTCTCGATCATTTACATGGACCCACTTCTCATTCCATTTGTGGGAATTTGATGATTTGTAAACCGTCACGGAAGAACGAACTGTGGATTTCTTCCAGCTTACTCTCATCTAGGCACGCTTCGTACCTTGCTATCTAGTTATAGGGGCTTCAGAAAGAGATTTTATTAAGAATATCAAGAAAGGGGCTAATGGAAAAGAAATGCCAATTCCCGGCGACTCGCGACTGATATTATAGAACCGATAGACCAAGATCAAGCGAGGAGTCTCGTTGGGATGCTTTTATCCTACATAGATCGAAGAGGGCATGAAAATAGGATTTCAGGCTAGAGCCATTCCTTAAAGACCCACGGTGAATTGATGGAATTAACCAGTTAGCATATCACAACTTACATGAGGTTCAGATCCACTCAAGGATTAAGAATTCAATGTTTAAACTTCATTTTCAAGGAGACAATCTCACCCCTGATGAAATTTATAAGTTATTGGATATACTTATCATCAAAGATTAATCGATTTCACGATTAAAATTATAGTTTCATCTCTTACCACCAACCCATAAACTCATGGATCTACACATACATATATATCCACATGAATTCATATAAGGATCTCAACATCAAATCTCATGCTTAATACCACTTAAACATTGGGATCATATTGGTATACACACTCAGTACTTCCTCGAACATGATTTATCATCATAGTTAGAGATGTGTCACCTTAATTAAGTATTCTCAAGTCGCAAGAGTATTAATCGATTAGATCTAGTTGAACTGTTAAACCAAATATTCAAGTCATAATAATGTTATTGTCTCGTTCAGTGGGAATAATGTAAACACTAAATATTCAAAACTTTTATCCAACCATATCGTTCATTTCATTATTGGGTATATCTTTCCAAGATCTAAAAATTATCCTCATTAAAGAGCGAAGATAGAGTGTTGTCGAGGCGACCGCTCACGAGATCCTTGGTTGATCGACAATCATCCCACACGATTTAAAGATTAAGCGATGCAAGCAAATGTGAATCAAAATTTATTATAAATCCTACAAATAAATGTGAACACTGGTCAAGTACAAGCAAGGTGTCAAACACAGGGGAAAGGGGATAGACAACAAAAATTAACTAAAAAAGACTAGTGTTTGTTTTCATGGTTTTTAAATATTTTTAAATTTTTTATGTGTTTTTTTTATTTTTTTGAATTATCTTGTTTTTTTCTATTTTTTATCTTTTTAATTTTGTAGTTTTGATTTTCTTTTTAAATTTTCTAATTTTTGATTTTTATAGTAATTAAAAATAATATAAGTATATATTGATCTATATAGAGAGATTTTGTATTTATAAATATAGCTATAAGTACTCAAAAATCACAAAATAAAATATTTATGGATTTTTATAGTTTTCTCTATTTTTGGTGTTTTTCTTATAATTTTTACTATTTTTATATTTTTAATTGAATCAATATGACAAAACAGTGACTAGAATAAATAGACCGAATTATTTAAGAATTTAAAATAATCAAAAATCTCAAAAGTTTCCAAAACTAATTTTAACATATAATAAATATAATAGAAACATTTAGGAAGAAGAAATAAACAGATCCGTGATCGACAACAATCAACACACACACAAGATCAAGTAATGCAAGCAAGTGTGAATCAAAATTTATTATAAACCCAACAAATAAATGTGTATAGTAGTCAAGTACAAGTAGGTTGTCGAACACAGGGAGAAAGAGGTATAGACAACAACAATTGATTAAAAAAGACAACAAGTGTTTTTTTGGTTTTTAGATATTATAAATTTATTGTGGGTTTTTAAATATCTAAGCTTTTTGAAATGTTTTTTTAATAACTTTTCATATTTTTAATTTTATAATTTTCATTTTGTTTTTACAATTTTTTATTTTTATATTTTATAATAAATAATAATACAAGTATATATAAATATATATACATAAATAAAGAGAGCTTTTTTATTTATAAATATAGCTATAAGGATACAAAAACAACAAAATAAAATATTTTTGGATTTTTTATATTTGTCTCTATTTTTTATTTTTATGATAGATTTTACTATTTTTATTTTTAATTTAATTAATATGACAAAACCTTGACTAGAATAAATAGGCTGAATAGTTTTAGAATTTAAAAAAATCAAAAGGTCTTAAAAATCCAAAAATAATTTTAATATATAATAATTAAAATAGACAAAATTCAAAAGCAGAAAGTTATATATTTGGAATTTTTTAGAACTTTTAATAATTTTTATAAGGATTTTGCAGATTTAAAATTGTTAGTATTTTTTATTATTTTTAAGGGTTTTTGGTCTATATATGCTAAATAGGATAATGAATAAAAATATGTTTTTTTGGATTTTTCTAAGCTATAAAAGATAGAATAGCTCATTTTTTATTTTTTATAAGTATAAAAATAAGATAAAATACCTTAATAAAATTATATGTAGAAGAAGAATATCTAAGGTATTTATCCTAATTTTGTACAAATTTTCAAGGAACAAGAACTATTTTTAACAAAAAAACTAAAAAAAGAAAATGCAATTTCACATGGGCTTTTATGTAAATATTTAAATTTTATGGACCAATCTCAAACACGACAGAGAAGTATGGGGCCAAAATACAAAATTTCTAGATATTTTCAATAAATTATACATGGGGGGTGTTTCTGCAATTAGTTTAAAGTTTTGGGGGTTAGATGCAAAATTGTTGTAAAATATTACACTAATTCTCCAAATATATGGACTAAAACGAAATACTAAAGATGTGAGGGTACCTCTACAAAAAGCCTACCACCTCACGCGCACAAGAACGTGAGGTGTCGTGGCGAGGGACCTAAGTGTAATATGCCAAAAGTACAAGGGTTCCTTTACAAATATCCCATCAAATATATAACTATTTAAATAATTACAGGATCGAATTAAAATAATAAAAAAGTCAGGGGTATCTATGAAATTTACCCCTAAGGCGCTCGATCTAACGGCCGAAGACTTTCCACTTGACACGTGCAGCTCTGGATGGTGCGATGACGGTTCGCAGATGGTCGGCTAGGATTAGATCTCCCAAGGTGATCTGATAGTGGAGGCTCTTCTGATCCGACTACAACTATACACCTGGGCGAAAGGTGATGATCAGACAACTGAGAAAGGTAGAGGAAGAATAGAGGATGAACTTGTCGTTGACGAGCTTTGATTCGTTGTAGTGCAACCGGTGAGCTTTATTGACTTCAAGTATAAATAATAAAGATAAAATAAGTCCTAAAAATACATTATTGTGCACTTATGAATTAGGCTTTCTTTTATTTATTGGTCATTATCTCCCCCTACTTTATTCCTTGTTGACCTAATCATCCTAATGCCTAGGTTCTCGGGGCTTAGGTCATTCAATACCTACGACATTTCATTTCTTTTTATTTTCTTTTATTTATTCTTTTCATTTTACTTTAAATGCAATATTTTCTACAATATTTACATAATAACTAATAAATGGTAATTTATGCAAAATAATGACATATACATGCATTTAGGTATGGTTTAAAGGTCAAAATGAAAGAATAAAGGTGATGAAATGGAGATTCATCAATGTGGTATCACTCTCATGGCTAAGGACACCTCGCCAGATACTAATGGTTAAAGTTTAAATCAATAAATACTTTTAGGGGATTTACACCCCTAACAATTCTTAGTATTTAGAAAGACAATGAGAAAATGTGTCAAATCATTCCAAGCCCAATTTTCTCATTTTTCATTTAAATTTAAAAATCCATGTTAGAATGTACGTTTATGTCCCATATGAACCACATACATGGATATTACCTTAAATATCCATTAGAAACTTTACGTGTTCAAAAATATCACTTTTCCAAGTTATGATTGATCAACTTGGGCTATCGATCAAGTTTGCTCACGATTTTTCGTATTTATTAGTCCAACTTATTTTGTTGATTGCAGGAGCTACATAACTACCATTCAAGTGATTTCAAATTCTTTGGAGAGCTCATTTCAAGACAATCCAGTGATGTATAATAATTATCATTATCAATAGTAAGATTTTAAGTAAAAGTATTTAGAAGACACCCTTATATATGACATAAGATAGATTTTTTTATCTAAATCAAGCCTTGAAATTATCTATTCTTTCATACACCCCAACCTACATGTCCAAACATACATGTATAATTACTTGAGATCAAACAATAAGTTAGGATTCATGCCATTTTTTTTTGCAACAAGTCAACATTTTCCCACACAAAAACTATGTATTCACACATAGATATGTACCACTACAAAGATAAAAGTAATATGGATGTAAAGGATTTTCCAAGTCCCTCGAGAACAAACACAACATCAAATTCAAGTGTCAACATGATGGAAGATGGAGAAGAACTCTGCTACCTCATATGTAAAGATTTAATGCTATTTATATAATTCTAAAGCTTCTTCATAATGATCTAAACTTGTGAAAGCTTATGGGATGACAAACATGACTACTTCGCTAAAAAGAATCGAAGTTATCAAGATTCTATTTGGAAAAATGAACTAAGTGAAAGAACCTACCTCCAAACTTGAAACCTATGAGATCTTCTTCTTCTTCCAGATACTCTTCACGTAAGAACGGCACCAAACACGTGCTCTGGATATCTCTAATGAGCCCTTAGCAGCTAAAGCAAAGTCTATGGAGGTGGATAAGGGGAAGGAAGAAGATGATTGGTGATGTACCCTATGGTTGATCGAGAGCCATCTTAATAGGGGCTTGGACAGTGTTAAATCCAAGAACCTCGAGCATCAAAACTTTTGGACTAGATACCCCTTCACTAAAATATCTTCTTTGTCCGAAATCATATAAAAAATTTTACATGTGTTGGAATCTTGACAATGAGACGCTTCTAATGGGTCCTTTATTTCCTACGTCTGATTGAGTTGTACTTTGGGATCGGTCGGACCTCCGAGATCGAAACGTTGGGGTTTTACAGTTTGTTAACCAAGCTTGACTTGGTCTTAAAATTGGGAGCATATATATCATACACATATATCTACTATGGTTTTTTCGATTTATACTAATTTACATGTTTACATCCTTATTTTATTTCTTTTCTTATTATGCTTTTACTTTGTTTATTTTGTTTATTTGTTAAAAATATATGATGACACACCAGTTAACTAGGGTTAAGTTGATTAATACAATGTTGTTATCAGCCTATAACTGATGCAATCATTGAGAAAATTTATTTTAACCACTAAGAAGTCAGACAATTCACACATGTGGTAAAGCTACTTTTATTAACCTTGTACAGCGATCAAGGTCGAACTCAAGGAGCACAATTATAAGCTAAGTAGGTGATTTTAAAAATGGAAAGACTTTTATTCTATTTTTAGTGATTTTTAATTTTGCAAAATTTTTATTTTTCAAAATAAGTCAAATAAGAGCAAAGGGTAAAAATATACACAAGCACTATTTTTGAATTTTCTAAATAGGTCAAAAATACTCAGAAAAATTAAGAAACATATTTTTGGGTTCTTCAAATTTTATACTTTTTATAAAGATTTTCTATTAAGTTTTCAAATATTTTGGTAATTTCCTAAAAATGAAAAAGTGAAAAGATAGACAAACAATGCACAACAAGAAGTATTTTTTATTTAAAAATATAATAAAGGCTCAAAACATCTGGAAATGATTTTTATTAAATACTATGAATAAATATCTACAAACATGAACTTAAAATGCAATTATTGGAATTTTTGTTGATTTTATATGATTTTTATAAGATTTTAAGTGTTTCGTAAATTTTTAGATTTTAAAGAATATTTTCAAGAAAAATTTATACAATAACTGAAATAAAACAAAAGATGAGTACTCTAATTTTTTGGAATTTTTAAAAGATTTTTCGAGGCAAACATGCACTTTTTCTATTGTTTTTAGATTTTTAATAATATAAAAATAAAGGAAACCAACACACAAAAATTACCACTCAAATATAAAGTTAACATGAGCTATAGGGTATTTTATATAATTTTAGGGCCAAAATGCTATTTATTATTATTAATAAAAGACAACAATTAAAAACTGTGAAGCAGGGACCTTTTTGCAAATATTTAAAGTCTTAGGTCCTACTAGATAACACACAAATAAACTACAAGTGCCTTCATGCAATTAATCTAGAATGAATCATCACTCACAAGGGTATAAACGCAAATACAAAAAACTTTAGTTCATTCATTAACCAGATAATAGTTCAGGATAAAACCTCTAAATAACCCATAAAAATACGTGTGGACACACGTGAATTCAATTCGGTTGGACTAAAATGCAAATAAGAAAGGAATGGGATCCAAACTACAAATTATCCAAAAAAATCAACTGACAAATAGTTACAGTACTAAATAATAAAGCAGAACGATACCGGGTAAAGGGGAATATATCCGCAGCGGGACACGTGGCACATACGTAGCTCTGACGTACGGTCCTATGATTGTTAGTAGGGGGATCTGATGGCTCCGAAAAGTAGATCTGACGTGTGGTGCAAATCTTCTGCAAAGTTGATCTGACATTGCGAAAGGGGCATGGATAAATGACATTGATCAAGTCCTTACGAGAGGCTCCTGATCTGACGGGCATGAAGGTGTCTGGAAGAACTGGGTGTTGGCAAACTTCGATCAAAGGTGTTGGGCGATCTTTGGGGTTGATCGACTCGCTCTGAGATCACGCACCTTCGTAATGGTGCTCTTTCTCGATTGATGGCTTCAGATGAGGTGGTGAGCAGTCAGATGGATGGAACGGAGTTCCACCACCTGGAGCTGCTCTACGAGTTTGTTTAAGTCTCGAATCGAGCCTCCTCATGCGCTCATGTGCCTACAAAGTGTAGAATGATTCAGAGGCGTATCTCCGGTCAGGATATTGCAAGTGGAAAATAAGGGAAGCAGTGGTGGAATGAAGTTCGACATCTGACAAAAATGAGGGATGGATATCTAGCCTAATCTCGCTCCAATGAACGAGATATAGGGGGTCAGATTACGTACAAAGGGTGACAACGAAGCGAGGTATCGATCTAAGCAGTTGGAGTGGAAGATGGAGCTCCAGTGGCAACGGCCGGAGCCAAATGCGGAGGGTGGCTAATGGACTAAATCGAATCAAATAGCTGAAATGAAGGTAAATAGAAGGTACATGATGCTCTGATGAACGCAAAAAAATGCTTCTTTAAAAATGCCATAATATTGTAGTAAATGAGACATATTTCGATTCAACAAAGATCAGACTTTCGAATATGTGGAAGTTAGTTTACTTAGCAAGTATACCATGGTCGAACACAAGGACACGAGCCTCTAAATCTCTTTATCGGAAATTATTGATTAATTAATGAGTAATTATTTTCTAATCCTAGATCTTCATGCATATGCAAAATAATATGCAATGCAGATAAAACAATGTAAAGACAAGTGATGCATGCAATTTTTATTTTATTTTTAGATGCAATTAAATGATATGAAATACGAATGATATGCTAACAGGGAAATTATATACAAATATGCCTCATATTAATCGAATCATTGCCCAAGAAAATATAGATCGATTTCATAGTCGAATTGAGCAATACCGATGATGAATGGCATTTAAATAAAAGAATAGGAGACATTATAGATCATCAAAAATTAGACCATTTAATGCAGTGTCAAGTCATGAAATAAAGGACGTCATTAAATATAGGATAAAATTTGCAACAAAATAGAACTGAAATCAACTGAAACAGATTTAATACGTTCAAGATATACTAAATGTAATCAAATGCATGTAAAAATAAAGATAACTATTACAAATTGGTCCTTAGAGGGACCCATTTATAATTTAAGAAAGCCAAAGGGTCCCTTGTGCAATTTATCCTGTGTGTGGGTATTCTAGTGATTATTGAAATTCGACAGGGTCCTCTATGTAATTTACAATAGGCGTGTACATGAGGCACGTACTTGAGGACCTCATTATAATTTTGGAGAAGGTCGGGGGTGTCTCTGCAAATAACCCATCCCCATATGGCACATACATGGGGAGAGGTTCGGGAGGCGATGTGGCTCAGGTGACACATGGCCTCTAATGGTGGCAAGAGGATTGGATTGGGTTTTCTGAGCCTCCTTGCCTCGGAGGGGAGGCGTGGCTTCATTTAAATCGTCCGATCGTGAGGATCGGACGGCATATGTACTTTGTGTTCTTCATCTCTGCCTCCTCTTGCGGCGGACTTGGTGGGACTCCGACGAGCCGTGGGTTCCTCCTCCACACTCCAAATGCCTTCTTGAAGATCGAAGAAGAATGCTGGAGGTCTTACTAGGGAGCTGGAGGTGAGATGAATCTCCAGTGATGGTTGAGGATGCTAGGCGATGAAGCATCACTGGAGGATGGGCGCTTGAATGGAGAAGATTGCTAGGCTTTGGTCATTGAAGGATGAGTCCTCCAGGGGATTAGAGTATAGACGAAGCATGTGTGTGAGGTGGAGTGGAGGTCCGGTGGAGGTAGAGGAGCGGAGGACCATGAGTTCTTCTCCGACGAGCCAGAGGAGAAATGGGGTGGATGTGGTCAAGGGTCTGGAAAAGGGAGAGGGTGAGCAGAGGGTGGCGCAGAGGTCGAGGATGTGTAGTGGAGATTATGAGATGATGAGGTAATGGTGGAAATGGAAAATGGTGGTAGATAATTTTAAGAGAAAATAATAAAAGATGGAGGAAGAGGAGTACCTAGTCGGAGGAGAAATTTGGCGAAGGAGATGGCTTGGGATGAGGTTCAGATGAACCTCGGGTCTTCGCTCTATCTGGTCAACCATGCCAGAGGGTTCGGCGATGCCTGAGGCGGCCGCTACATGGCCGTAGAGGCCATGGATCACACCTGGATCTAGGGGTCATCTTCGCCTCGACAACTGCCCTCTGTTGTCATCATAGGACGGAGGAACCTGGGCCTCAGCCTCGTCGTTGCTGTGTGAGGGAGAAGTGAGGCAGAGGATGAGATTTTAAAGGTGGTGGATTGACAGTTTCATGTGGTGGAGGAGGTGTTTGTAACGGTCGATTGAAGACGCTAGAAGTTCAGATCAGGAGCAGTGAAGGGTTCACGAAGATGGCGACACCTAAAGCTTCAAAGGGTAGGCGTTAGATTTTTGGAGAAAACATCGGAGATGATGGCTAGAATAGGAAGGGGTGGAGTGGCTGCAAGGCGTAACGTCTTAGCTGGAGGAGGAAGACAAGCAGGGATCATTGGATCTCACGATCCAGTGGTCCAGGTGTGAGAGCAGAGAAGCAGATGAAATCATCTTAGTAGATCTGATCGAGCGGTAGAGATTTAGGCATCGATGTGAGGTCGAGATGGAATCAGGGGTTTCATCCAGCGGTAGAGGTGGAATTGGTGACGTGGAGCTTGATGATCCATTGGATGGGGAAGCTCTACATCGATAGTGGTTGAGGAGGAAGTGAGCGGTTCAGATCCATCAGCAGAAAGATCTAAGGGTCGAGGGAGATTTGGAGATGGATGGTGTGTATAGAGGCGAGGAAGAGGTGATCCAAGGACTGATGAGGGTTGCAGGTGGCGCAAGGACAAAGGGACACATGGCGGCTCCAGAGAGCGCCATGTGGCCCAATGAAATTTAGAGAAAATAGGAAAATAAAATAAAAATAAAAAGAATTAGAAGGAGGCCGAATTAACAAAAAGTCAGAACATGAAAGTTGTAGATCTCGATGAGATCTATAAGTTTCATGTTGGATAGAAAAATAGAAGAAGTCATCTATACAAAGATGAATTTTTGGGAGCATTTTTAATAGGTAAAAACACTATTTTTGTGGTTTTGATATTTTTGTCTTTTTTATCTTTTTAAAACTAATATGAATATATACAGTAATTAACCTAATTTTTAGGGATTTTTAATAAAATATAAATATCAATAAAATATTAGTAATAAAAAATAAAATAAGGTTAGTGTTGATTTAGCTGTGATTGATTTATTAACAAAGTTGTGAAATTAATGAAGATTTCTCATGAGGTTCTTATTAATAAAGGATAAAATAGAGAATAATGATGAACCAATAGGGATTCATAAAGCTCTTGATAAGCTTATCAACGTTAAGCGAAGGTGTCGACGATGTTATGGCCTCGATTCTGGTGAGGAAGACGTAAGAGGCTTGACACGGCGGAGATCTCCAGCCACGTAGTGAGCTACGTGTGACCAGGCACCCACTTAGGCTCCAAAGGGGTCCTCTGGGATACTGTCACTCTCCTGAAGGTGTCTAAGGGGAAAGGGTGGCACAAGTGATGAGTTCAAAATCTGGGTGAGCGGAGGAAGATGTTTACAGGGTGCCCTAGGGTTCCAGAAAGATCGGAAGAATGCGAGAAACCCTAAGGAGATCCGGACCAATCTAGGGATCCGCTAGAATCACAGATCTACGAGGAATCTAGGGTCTGAATTTCAAGGCAAACGATGGTTGGAGTCGGGTTGGAAAATGGGAGAAATGGCTCTAGCAAGCAAGAATCGTGTCTGACCTGAATGAGAGGAGGGGTTGACCAGGATCAACAAACCCATGTCAGCCTATCAGAAAATTCCATTCAATAAATCAAAGAATATTAAATAAAAATAGTATTTGAATTTAAAATAAAAAATGAATAAAATGAAAACATTTTGTTATTTTTAAAAACCATTTTTCTGTGATTTTAATTATTTTTATGAATATATATATATATAATATTTATAGTATAGTGTAATATGTATAGGTATATCATACCTATATATTTTATACTTTTATTTTTATTTTATTATTTTACATAAATTTATTTTATTTTAGATTTTATTTATTTACAACATATTTAAAGTGATATAAAATAATTTTATTTGGTTTTTACAAGTTAAATAGGGATGTTAAATAAATAGGTCTTTTGTACAATATATACATGTGTGGTTATTTGTACAATGGAATTTTGGTTATATTTTTAATTTATTTTGTATTTTATGATTTTTATTTTAATTTGTAATATTATTGGAAATATTCACAACTATTTAAAAATGCAATATATACATATGTACAAAATAAATACATAAATAAATATGTACAGTTATGGGTATAGTTATACAATACACTCAAAAAGCTAACTTTTTCATAGTGATTCCAAAAATTATGAAACAACCTTTATTTCCAAAATAATTTAATTTAGAGTATAATAAAAGTGAATTTGGGAGAATTTGAGTTTATTTGGATCGGAATTGATCTTTAAGTTCTGTTTTGAGGCTTCTTGTTAGTGGTATTATTTGCACTATGCTCATCAATTAACTTTGCAAATATTTTTGTTAGTTAGAAAACATTTTATTTTACAAGTTTTATTAAGAAAATAATTTATTTTGAGGTCTTTCTATTGATGAATAAAATAGAGGAATAATATGCATAAGGAGTATCTAATGAAGAATATACAAGGACCCTATCTCCCCCTACTTTATTCATAGTCGATCAGGTCAATAATTGACCTTCTCTTGGGGTTCGGGTCAGTCTGTACTTATTTTATAATTACAACCCTCTTCTCTTTTTCTTTTCTTCTTTATTATTTTTTTGATAAAAGGTGTTAATTACACAATATTAATAAATGTATGTGCAATGATAATTTATTGGATTTACACATATTTACATATGTTTTTGCTAAAAGATTTGACTAAAATAAAAGAATAAAGGATGAGAATCGTAGATTCATCAATAATTTTATCTTTTGTATTTATATGAGATATGAATTAATGCATTTTTATATTTTTCCTGCATTAG
Organism: Ottelia alismoides; assembly: GCA_037367405.1. Classification (NCBI taxonomy): domain Eukaryota; kingdom Viridiplantae; phylum Streptophyta; class Magnoliopsida; order Alismatales; family Hydrocharitaceae; genus Ottelia; species Ottelia alismoides. The sequence continues at coordinate 218,231 of JAZKJV010003953.1, read as the reverse complement.
ATTTTAGAAAAAAATAAAAGATTAAAAGATAGAATATGGGATTCATTGTTTAGGGTTGCTCCTTTTTGAGCTAAGGCCAACTTTTGATATGTACAAGCATATTACACTTAAGTCCTTGGGCTCTTCTTCTTTGTCATGAAGATATATCATTTAGGTCAGTCGGTAACCATCGTGAACAATCGCAATCTGTTATAAGAACAACAATGCAAGTGCATGGAACATAAATGCTTTTTGCATCTTGCTCTATCAACCGCCGAAACTTGTGTGGGTTATTTTGACCGACCCCAAATGCTTTTTGCATCTTGCTCTATCAACCGCCAAAACTTGTGTAGGTTATTTTGACCGAAAATTTGGGGTCGGGTGCTAACTTGTGTGGTTATTTTGGATAAGAAATTCTCTTTGTTGTGACATGTTTAATTTCTAGGACATTATACTTTTTTTATACTCCAAAATGTGGAGTTGCTTGTGGTTTGCGCCTATTTTGAACCCCCTGTTTCATAATTTTTAACTAAACTTTATTTTGTTTTTGAGATTTCAAATAAATGATGGTTGCAATTTTTAAAGAACTAGTAGGGAGCCCGTGCAAAAGCACGGGCAATTGTTTCCGTCTGTCTTCATAGTATTAATGATTTTTTTCATTATTGTAAATTAGCAATATGAATTATTTATCTGAATCTTCTGTCATAATTAATTCTATAGCAATTGAGGCAGCTACAGGAATTTTAATAACATCGTTATGAAATTGGATGCCGTGCTTCAATAACATAGGCTTTACAAACTTTTTATCTCAAATACATATATTGCTATTTCAGATATAAAATATGCATCTATTTTTATATGCATTTGAGATAAAAGTTGGGGCATCTAAATGGGCTGGCCCGACCCAATAATCTCCGGGTTGGGTTCGAGTTTGGGTATAAATTTTTAAAAATAAACGGGCCTAGGGCCCGACCCGTTAGCCCATATACCAAAACGGGTTTGGGTCGGGCCAAGGTAAAAATCCAGCCTGAACCCGACCCATGCTCAACCCTAATCTAAAACCTGCAATTCCATCAATATGTTAGATATGCGCAATATTTTCGCACTATCAAGTTTCTATCAATTCTAGAATCAACTCCCTCGTGGTAAATGTACTTTCTGTTCTCAAAGATTATATTATCGAGTTCCTCGAATCAGATAGTATATGGTAGGAACTCAACTAATATATTTAGGAGAAAGTCAACTAATGTATATTTTAGCTCAACACAAAAATCTTTTCAATTAAAACAAAATAATAGTGTAAGTGCATATTAGATGTAATCAACAAATATGTCAATCTCTTATTGCTAGACAGACTACCAACTCATTTGCAGTTGTTAATTGAACATTCAGAACTACCCGCTACATATTTTGATGGACATTCTGTTGTAAGACCTTTTTTGCAGAAATTTGATGAACAACAAAATGCTGGAAAGAAAACATTCACATTCAACCTAAGACTTGAATCTAATTTAGATTCTTCGCATATGCTATGTTGCTTATGCCAATAGGATCCATGCGAGGAAGCAACATGCCAGAGAGAGGGACAATGGGAACGATGGTTGGGTGCGGACAATTGAAAATGGCAAATCTGGAATTGATGGGCGGACGTGGGTAATATCTTTGCAAAATAAGGGTAAAAATGGAATGATGGTTGGATGCGGGCAATTGAAATTGGCAAATCCGGAATCGATAGGCGGAAGTAATAGAATCGACGCTCTTTAATATATATAGTAGGGACCCCCCTGCGTTGCACAGGAAGTAAAGTTTGAGAAAATAGCAACTAATACTATTTACTCAAGAAACAAAGATAAATTTACTAATGATAACGGATATTCTTTGTTATAAATTTAACAGAGTATAAAACATAGAATATTGATATTAAACTAATCTTTGTAAAAGTGGATTCCTTATTATCTTACAGGTTTATCCTTGTATTATTGATTTTTTTTAACTTACTATAAACCCTGTAGAGTATTCACGTTATGAACACTATCCACCTTATAGAATATTCACGTTATGAACACTATGATTTTTTAAATATACATTTAATCTCCTATCATCTTCATATTGTGCTACGTAAATTTAAACTGTAGCTTCCAGTAACCTTCAAAATTGTTGTGTAATACATCAGAAATTTTATGGAAAAACATAGTGTGATTATGAAAAGATAAGGTTGAATGTGTAATTGCACTATTTTTATACTTATAAATATAGAAGATCATATTTGGTATGGATAAAAAGCATTTTTGTAACAAATATGGTATTTTATTTTCTAGTTGATTTAACAACATATTAGCATAAAAAATCTCTTCTTTCTTGTTATAGACACAAACATAATAAACTAATAGAGATAAGACAACAATGTCATAGTTTAGATTAACTGTAAATTGGCATTTACGACCAACAATGGACATTAACATTTTTAGTTAACATTTTTAAATCCAAATAAGCACAGCGCCTAATAAAATAACATACCATCAAAGCTATATATAGTTCTTGGAAAACTATCATGCAAACTATAGAAAATTCAGCAAAGACGATTGTAGTTAACAGATGTAGTCTGAGATGATGGATGATCTTGCTAGGCATCTTGATATTAGCCCCCTAACCTTGCCCTCCACCTCACCAAAAAGTGCAAGAGTTTTGACACAATTGCTAGTGCAACTACCTCGCTAGAGCACTTAGCTACAGTCAAATGAACAATGGATGCTCTATGGTCAATAATACAAAGATAGATGGTACAATAAAGAGGACAAAAGTCTCTGAGATAATGGTTTAATATAAACTGTTGACAAATTGATTAATTAAACTGTATTCAATAATATCAAGACTAATGGCAAAGGCTAGACTATATTCAGAGTGATGGATTCGAAGAAGTATGATGTGTCTTACAGCAACTTATACTGATAGTTATGTAAGATATAACACAACAAAGAATATGCACATTTTAAATAACAAATTACCTATGTACTCGAGGCGCCAAACGCTCTCCGAATCAGTGTCAACTATAAGGAAAATCAAAATGTATCAAACATAATATTTTGATCTCTATACAATTAAACCATTATATTTAGGAAAAATAAACACATGGATCATCTTATCTCATATTATTTGAATATTACTATTCAATACTTCTAACGTACCGTGTCAGTTCAGTTGTGATATGGCTTGCCATTATACCTCTTGGGAGATAAGAAGCAACAGTTGCTGGAGAAGATTCAAGAAAGAGCACAATAAAAATTAGTAAAGAGAAATGTTTATGCATATAGGGAAGTTTTAACATCAGATGCCAATTGATAGTGACATAGTGCATGCATATCTCTACTGTGAGATGAGAAGCAGCGATGAGAAACAGCAACAGCCGAGGAAGCTTCTCCAAACAGCACAATCGGAAATGGTAAAGAGAAATCTCCAAACATAGTGTAAGATAGAGGGAATTAAGTTTACATGATCCTTATCCAAAAACATCTCTCCGAGTCTAATGATGGTATTTTGACTGCATACGGTAGGAGAGAAATGATCAAGAAAGTGTAAATTGCAAACTATATATAGTGCAGCTGCAACACACACATTTTCAATAACAAATAACTAAACAAAAAATCACCTTTTAAATATTCATGGTTCATATATCTAAGCAGAAAGAAATACCAAGAGATCTCCAAAAAGTAATAAAAATACATAGAAATAATTACGTAAATGAATTGCGTAATTTAAGCCTGAGCTACCTCACCATCGAAGAGAGACTCTTGCTCTAGCTATTTCCCGGGTCACCACACCGTTAGATCCCACCCCGTCGCCTCCATGCATGATCAAACTCGTCATGACCCCTTTGGAGAGCTTGCTCCTGCAGAACACTTGAAGAGTACCTGAAGTTAGTCTTTCGAAGAAGGGTGAGAAGCCTTACCGAGCAGCGAGAGAAGCCATGCAAAGATGGCGTGCGAAGGATAGAGTTGCCCATTCCCGCGATCTTGCATGCTCCCGAAGATCGTAGTTGTGAGACGCTCTCGACGATGATGAAGACAAGGAGTGGCGCAGACGCATCCTTGTGCATGAGGTCATGTACGTCGAGCTCCTCGTCAGAGAATGGAAGCGGAAGCCGAATGGCCAGGAATTCACATCAGCCTCTTCTGTTATTCATATCTTCCTTTTGCTCTCCTATCCTTATCCAAATGTGTACTGTAGTAACATAAAGAGCAAGAAATACGGAACGGATAATCTCATTTCAAAAACAAACCAACGGATATTGGCACGTCTCCATGACACTGTAGAAATATTTGCGATGAGAAAGTAGAGGGAGTGGACATACCTTAGAGGTGGTAGCAGACATCGGCGTGAGAAGTAGGGAGCAGGAAAGCATGTCAAGGAAACTGTCGACTTGATCATATTCGAACACCGAAATTCAAACAGCAGTCATCTATAGTAATAAAGAGATACGAAACTAACATCTGACCTTCGGGATTGTGGCGGACGGAAGCAACGGAAACACAGAAGCAGGCGAACGATGACCTGCGGTGCAAGGTCGAGGATGCTATAAATAGCAAGAGCAGTCATGCAATTGTCGGCAGCCGTAGTTTACGTGCATGGAACAAATTAGATAAGGCGCCTGGTAGAATCCACGTTTCGGATGCATCATCCAATGTCGGACACGTCAAGGGCCATGCAAATTCACAAAGCCTAGATGAAGGAATATCGAGAAAGCAAGGATGAGGAGACAACCTGGAAATTTCCAACCGCTGGAGGTTAGAGACAAAGACCAAGTAATATCGAGTAAATAACGCAAGACAAATAGGTGAAACGAAGAAATAGGGAGACATGCAATTTGTCGCACGAAAATTTGCTACAGTGGCAGGGCCACGGGAGATTGTGTGTGTGTGTGTGTGTGTGCGTGTGCGTGTGCGTGTGCGTGTGCGTGTGCGTGTGCGTGTGCGTGTGCGTGTGCGCGCGCGCGCGCGCGCGCGTGCGTGCGTGCGTGCGTGCGTGCGTGCGTGCGTGCGTGCGTGCGAGAAAAGAGGCCGAGAAAAAAGGCGTATGCCTAGACGGGGGGCTGAACGAAAGAACTCCCGGCCTCCACGCGCGTGCGTGCGTGCGCGCGTGCGTGCGCGCGTGCGTGCGTGCGCGCGTGCGTGCGCGCGTGCGTGCGCGCGGGTGCGGGCGCGCGTGCGTGCGGGCGCGCGTGCGTGCGTGCGTGCGTGCGTGCGTGCGTGCGTGCGCCGTGCGTGCGTGCGTGCGTGCGTGCGTGCGCGCGTGTGCGCGCGCGCGCGTGTGTGTGCGGGCGCGCGCGCGCGCGGCGTGCGTGCGTGCGTGCGTGCGTGCGTGCGTGCGCCGTGCGTGCGTGCGTGCGTGCGTGCGTGCGTGCGCGCGTGTGCGCGCGCGCGCGCGTGTGTGTGCGGGCGCGCGCGCGCGCGCGGCGTGCGCGTGCGCGTGCGCGCGCGTGTGTGCGTGCGCGCGTGCGCGTGCGTGCGTGCGCGTGCGTGCGCGTGCGCGTGCGCGTGCGCGTGCGCGTGCGTGTGTGTGCGCGCGCGCGTGCGCGTGCGCGTGCGTGTGTGTGCGCGTGCGCGCACGCGCGTGCGTGTGCGTGTGCGTGTGCGTGTGCGTGTGCGTGTGCGTGTGCGTGTGTGCGTGTGCGTGTGCGTGTGCGTGTGCGTGTGCGTGTGCGTGTGCGTGTGCGTGTGCGTGTGCGTGTGCGTGTGCGTGTGGGTGTGTGCGCGTG